>VWZW01004071.1:147146-166883 GCA_013397115.1 Edolisoma coerulescens
CACACATATATATATATATATATATATATTTGTAATGCTATGGTACCTACAGGGTGGAGCCCCATGGTGCTATACAGAAAAGATAAAATGCATAAAGGATATTTGCTCCTTTCAAATCTTATTTTGACATATCAGAAAATAATTTTGTATTTATTGACTTTCTCCTTAAGAGAAAGAATCCTGAGGGCAATAAACATTCCCAGAATGGCCTTTCGTTATTCTGGTTCAAATAAAAGCATGTGGAAAAGTCCCATGATATTGCTGACCATCAGCTGGCTCTGCTGAAACTCTACCTCAGCAACTGAATACAGAAGGAGAAACAGGTTAGGTGTTGACTTGTATATTGGCCCTTTCCTTTCTTTCAAGTTAATTAGAGATTATTTTTTCAGACTGATGCAAAAAGATTCAATTTGTCTCCCTCCCATATTAATAATTAGAAACAGAAGAGCCAAACTGAAAGTGTGTACTAATATTTACCATAAGAAAATTTGAATGCTGGATTACACTTAATTCAGAATTTTAAAGGGGAACTGAATGTTACTCTGATTTATGGAAATAATTTCTTTTTAAATTAATGCCTTAATTTGGTCTTTATTTTACTCTTCTTTTAAATAATAGGAGAAATTTGTTGTCTCCATTAAAGCCTTTTTTTCTAGCTATTGCTTCAACTTTTGAAATTTGCAACACCTCAAGTTATTGTTCCTGTTCCATAAAAACAAAATATAGCATCTCCAGAGATAAATCTGAATTTCTTATTATCCAAATAAGAAAAGATTTTTTCTTACTCAAAATACAATCCAGAAATAGATTTCCGCCTATCAGAAAAGATTTTTTCTTACTCAAAATACAATCCAGAAATAGATTTCCGCCTATCAGATTAGTCTGGAGTTATGACAGTATTTTCTTTTCTATTTTAGCTTGTCAAAACCAGCATACTGATTTGCCAATGTATTTTATTTATTCAGTATTTTTTTTAGGGAATTAATGTGAAAATTCAGGTAACCAAATTCTTCAGTTTTATTCTTTTGGAAAGGTCTAGCAATGCTATTCTTATCCTTGGTGTAAACGAGATACTGGATGATGAACTAATTGGATAAGAAAATACTTCTTTTGCAGCATCCAAAAGTATGTCCTAAACAAACTAGTCTTTTTTTCCCCGTTTTTAATGGTCATCACACTGCTGAGGTGTTATTGGTCTAGTTTAATTATTACAATATGCATACCCAGAAAGATCAAAACTGACCGTGCGTTGCTCATGTTTTAGAAAATTAATGTTTTCCAAATGCCAATATTTTTTTTTGTTTCGTTTTTCAATTTTTTTTTCATCGCATATTTCTTTTTTCATTAAGAAAATGTTCTTTCTTTAAAAATGGACAGCAAGTCCTTTTTTTCCAGAAGAAGTTTAGCTAGGCATTTATATATCACGTCTGATACTGATTTTAATGTATTTTTATGTATTCCTCAGTAATGCTGTATTTTATTCACTATGGAAACTGTTATCATGGTATTAGTAGTGCATAACGTACAATGTACCAGTGCTCGTGGAAAGTTCAGCAAGAACATGGGCACTTGAATGTTAACTACTTGCAAACTTCAGATACTGAGTAGGTGGTATAAATTATGGTATTGTACCATGGTTCCTCCAGCAATAGCAAACCTACGTGTATGAGACACGTGGAAGAAATATTGGCAGTATAAATGCTCTCTGGAAATCTGCAGAGTTGGATTCATCCACTGAACTGAATTCTGGGTGGTTTGAAAGAACATTCAATCTACCTTTGAAAGTCAATATGAGACAACTTGTTAAAAAAGTTAGCAAGGCAGTTGGTAAAGGCAACACCACTTCTTTGACTACTGTTCCCACTTGAAGGAAAAAAAAATCCAACAAGCTTCTGGCCTGCAGGACAACTTCATTCAGTTTAACAAGGTGTGGCAAGATCCAGACTAATGGTAAGACATTGTTGCTCTTAATGTTATTTAACTTTGTTAATCTCTTCATTTGGGAGTGTTTGCGATTAGCAGTATTTGATGCAGAGTCACTGCATAAATTAGAGCTTGTCTCATGCCCCAGTTTTTATTAAGTGAAAGAACTGTTTATTTCAGTACCCAGAATCATATATTACACATAATTTGTGTATCTCCTTTGGGGCTGAGACTGAGAGATAGACATTCTTTTGGGAGACATTTTCATTTTCTTAAGAGACTATGTCTCTCCTTTGTGACACTGCTGTGTTCGTTCAGACTGGACTTTAGTGACAGAGCACTTTGGTTGAAGGCTTCTCAGGAGGGCTTGCATCAGACCCTGTCCTTGGCCACCAGAAAGCATAAAACCATCTTGAGTGGTCAGCTGCTGCACCAGGCACAGGACTAGCACTTGTGCAGTCATGGAGAGGACACAGAAGTCATCACATGGCTTTGCAAACGCCTTACATCAAAAATTCAGAGATCATCATCTTAAGACTGACCACATCCATTCCTGGTACTGAGATGCTGCCTTCTGCTTCAGGAATTTGTTATAGAAATTCATCATACAAAATGGAAGAAAGCTGGTAAGATTGCCTTCTCACAGAGAAGACTTTTCCTGGAATGGTTGGGGAGTTTTTGGCTATCTACTCTGAGTGGAAAAGAATGCAGTATTTCCCCATCACGTCAAACCAGGTTCAATGATTATATTACCCAAACCTGCAATCACCACAGCTGTTTAGCTATTGAAATGTTCATCTTCTAGGGAGTAATAATGAGAGTATGTTTTTGTTTGGACTACTTTTATGAAATTACATTGTTACTTTCACCCATAGCGCTCAAATATTCTTTACGTGGATCAGGATGCTGCCCTGCCATTTTGCATGGCGCCATTGATGGTGGGCTCACAGCCTTTTGCAGCTGAGCTTGCCCTTAGGCCTTGCTTTTCCATTCTCTGGAGAGTTCAGTGCTCTGTTTAGCTATGTGAACATCCCCTCTAGCTATGCCTTAGAATATCAGTGTCAAAATCTGAGGTCCAGCTGGTAGTCTTCAGTAAAAGTGAGAAATGCTGCTATCCCAGTTAGCTATCAAGTTTATAAATGATGTAAGGATTTTGACAGAGTTTGAATCTGAGTGAAGAACCCCCCAAGTCAAATATGGGTAAAAGCAAACCTACAAGAGATAATAGTGAACAAGACTCAGTCTTGAGAGTACTGGAAGTGTCCTAGCAGGATTCTGTTGGAATGAGCAGAAAAAACATTTTTGAGATACCAACAAAAGTTACTGTAGGGGGTGATGTTACCTTTATTTCTTTTTATCTCCTTCTAGGCTTTGTACCTGTTCATTAACCTGGCATTCTTAGTGAAGCATACTCATTCTTTACTGCTACCTTCGTATTTGCTAAAAGCGCAGCATAGTGTGGGGCCGACTGGCCACAAGTGATTCATTCCTGAGAATGGTAGTTCACAGCTTCAGCAGCTGCAACTGCATTTGCAACACTCTGTATGAGACCACAGGTACTCAAGATACAGGAGGTGCTTCTCAGCTGTAGTGCCAGATTTGGGGTGGGACCTGGAAACACAGGCTGTGCATTTGGAAAAGGTATTTTGCAGTCATAAGTCTAAACAAGAACCTCCTGGGATGTTACAGGACAGGCAGAACACTGCCTGCAGCTCCAAAATCTCCTCCAGTGGGTATCATAACTGCAAAAATTTCTGTTACCTCCTTAGACCATCACAACACCACCACCCTCAATGCATTGTGAATAAGCCATTTCTAATGAGTTATGTGGCTGTATATTGGAATTATTTCCATTTGTGATATGGATTTAGGTTCACCTTGTGTTGCTTTATGCTGTGTGGCACGTGGGATGCGCAAGACTTTCTTGAATGCTGAACACATTGTCAGTGCCATTCATAAAAATGGAAAATAGCTTTCAATACCCAGGTCTTACATTACACAAATGATCATGATATTTTAAGTACTCTTCAAATTGCAAGACAGTAACGTTTCTATATTCAGTTACAGTACAGTAATTTTTACTTTGTTTTTGAGTGTAACATGCTTGCTTCCTATGTGTTTCATCATCCAAACACTAAAAACAGTGATTCAAAGTGAGTTCGCCTGTCATGCACGTGGCAAAGCATGATGTTACTAGCAGTACAAGGTTTGGATTTGGGTGGTTACACAACAACACATTGCACAGGAACCTTGTAGGCATAATTTAAATATTGCTCAGGGATCGATCTGTTCCTGCAAGGAAATTGTTTTTATCTCTCTGTCTGTGAAGCAAAAGGCAAGTAGATTTTATATGTTAAGCACTTGTTTAGCTTTCACACCAAAATAACAGCTCTTAGTGTCTAAAGCAGCTGTAAGATAGATTCATCTTTCTGATTCAAAGGCAGAGATTTGAAAACCTCTTTGTCTGATCTTTTGTAGTCCAGTTTACTGTTAGACTTCTACAAGGCCAGTTATTTTTCTGTTGCTTGCTGACCAAAGGGACATACAGTTTGTATTGTAATTTTCTGTGCACAGGAGTGAAGATTGGAATAACTTAGCAGAAAGTAGCTGAAATGTAAACTTATGCAGAACAGACTCTCTTATAAAAAAAGAAACAAACATGATATCCCTGGCCTATCCCCTGGTAACATTAAGGTACAGGGCCAGTGAAATTCTTTCGTCACAGTTGTACAAACTGACATAATCTAGTCGACTCACTTGGACATCGCATCCTACAAAAACTCCTCCCTCTGCACTCAAACCCACCACACTGCCCACCTAGTTCACCAGGAGTGATGCAGCACTTGGCAAATTCAACAGCTTTTCAAACTGTGGGTGTTTGGGATAGCAGTGGAAGTGCTATTCTTTATAACCTGCCTTCTGTAGCACACAGATTTGGAGAACATCAGTACTGCAGAGGTGATGCAGGAAAAGATTTCCTGCTTGTCAGTGACTGTAGCATGAGCTACATCATGTTTCTGTAAACTCCTACGCACTAGAAGTTCAGGGACACTCCTGAAAAATATCCGTTCTTCCCATCTGAAAGCCAGTCTGCAAAAGGAATCACGAATTCTAAGTGTGGAGCCCTCCTATCACACAAGTAACTACTTTGGAAAGACAGTTCTAGGAAGCTTTTTTTCAGTGTCTGAGTCAGTCACATCAATGAAGATAGGGCCATCTCCTTCGAAGTACTGGATACCTTTCTTCTAAGAGGTTAAAAGGATTAAGGTTCATTATACTTCAGTGTAATGCATTGCCTGAGACTGCTGAGATTGCTCTACAAAGTCCTTAGTGCCATATTCAGAGGTGCAAAAAGCCTGAGGGTTGGCTCATTTTATTGACACATCCGGCACAGCCAGCTGGGATAAACAAGACATGATTTTGACCTACTGCTCCATAAATCACTTGTTTCATCAACTCAGTGGGCAGTTTCCATATGCCCCCAGGCTGGAGAGGGTCAGGCAGGGTGGTGGAGTGACTCATCTCCTGACATATTCAGTCTTTGCAGGATCAAAGGTATCATCATCTGGCAGCAAGCAGCCAAGGTGAGCACACACTGTGTCATGTGGCAGAAGGAAGGGTTAGTGGTGAAGGACATTTCTCATAACCTCCTACAAATCAAACTTGCATTGGAAAAATGGACTAACATATTTTGCTTTCTGGAGAGCAGCTCCTCAGAATTAAGCTCTGATGGCCAGAAGTCTGTGACGCATCAATCCTCCCTGGGCAAAGAGAGGAAAAGAGCAGTCTGGATCTGCTCACCTCAGGGTTTTTTCTCATTCTCTTTTTTCTTGAGGCTATTGCTTCCTTAACATTTATGTCAATATCTATTTTGACCACTGAACATATTCCTGTAACAATAATGTTTCTCATCTCCAGAAGTGACTGAGTGCAAGGTCTGTCTGTATGCCACAGTCCTCTTCTCCATCAAGTTTCCTGACAGTGATGCCTGTTGGTCAGAACTGTACTGCAAACCCACAGCATCCTGCAGGGAAGTCTTGTCATCACGAGGTTTAACAATTTGCTTTGTAGTGCAATAGCATCACTTTTGGATAGGAAAACAGGACTGACTCACAAATTCATCAGAGGAATGTGCTTCTGGATCTGCACTACTGCCTACAGAAGAAGGGAAAAGGTGACTGTCAGCAAAGGTATCATAGGCTGGTTGAGGCATCTCACACTTTTCACAAGAAATCTTTCAGATACATATGGTAGAAGTGAAGAGATAGATTTTCCAAGGGGAAACAAACTCCTAAGCTACAAAAATAAGTTTCAGCATTAGAACTAGTACATAGCCATGCTATGATATGGCTCTGGTCAGACCACAAAAATATATTAATCCTGTCCCTGAAGGGAATGAGGTATGCCTTTCATTTCAGCCAAAACAAGGTTGTATATGAATCATGATGTACGGATGTAATGAGATGAATCAATAGGTAGATAAATAGATGATATATTTATACACTTGGATTTTATTTAATGCAGTAAACTTGCCAAGTAAAACCAATCAACTAAAGAGCACCAATGTATCAGCTAAATATTATAGACTAGGTCTCTGTGTAGAGAAAATTGTTATGGTTCCACTGGCAATTGTCAGTTTGGTAATATTGTTAGCTAGAAACTCCTCTGTTTCAGACTTCCATCAGAAAAGAACACTGGATCCTCTAGCCTGATGTGTAGTAAATACTCCCACATTCCTCTTCACAGTCTGAACTCCTGTTCTAATTCAGCTGAAGGGAGTCTTATTTGGTAATGATTTAAAGCACAGAGAATCCACAACCTCCTCTGAGTTGTCTTTAGTATTAAAACAGAAATAATTAAAATTTAGAAAATAAAACTTCTTTTCATTCTGAATCTGCCTTCTGTATCGAAGCACTGTCTGAGTTCCTTTTTCCTTAGTAGCTTAAGAAGTTTTTCATGCTTAGTCTGCTCTCAGCACCTTTTCTGTGTCTCAGTTCTCTTTCAATTGTCTGACAGTTGTTTAGGACTAGACACTATACCAGTTCCTTTTTAGGACTGTTCTAGACCTAGAGGTGTTTTATGATCTAACTTTTAGCCCCATATACACCTGGATCACACAACTGAAAGGGTGATGAGTGGGAAAGAGTGGAGACTTCAGATGGAAGAAAGGGAAAAATCCACAAGTTATCAAGAAGCAGATAGGTGGTCCCAAGTCCTTGACGGCTAGAAACTGTTACCAATATTCTTCCTTCTGAGGAAATATTTGATATTGACTCATCTCTTACCTTTCTCTTTGCTAAGTTAAAGGAACCTATTTTCAGTCTTTCTTGAGAGGCAGATTTCCTGTATCTCAGACATTATTTTATATTCTTTTCCTGTATCTCCCAGTGCCCTTTTTAAGATGTGACTGAAAACAGACATTGTTTTGCAACAGTGGCAGAAAGAAGTTATCTTTGTTGTCTTGGACTTTGCCATATTTCATACAAGTGTGCCATACAATGACTTGCTTTAGCCTAGTATACAAGACACCAAGCTCATCTCAGAAAATTACCAACTGGCCTAGTTTTCATTCTGCCAACAGTGATATCCTTTTCCATTCTGTTTTGGGAATAGTTTCATTTACCTCCTCCCACTTCCAGTCTTCCTGAAGCCTCTGTTAGTTACTAAGCCTGAAGTGGTTTATTTCCTTGCTTTTTCCCCATTTTGGCTCTGAACCATGGACAGATAAGCTCATGAACTTCGGAATTAAAACATCTAGCAGCAGGCTAGCATGTCATAACAGTCAGGTCAGAGCTACTCACAGTGCTTTGCTCAGACTTGCAGGAATGAGGGAAACTGGGACCTCTTTGTCATGCTTTGAGCCTTTCTAGAAAGGTGTGTCTCTCCCCTTTGCCTGAACTTGAAAAGTGAAGGTTGCACTGCAGTGCATTCAGTACACACACAGCCTGCTGTTTTCTTTTAAAGGGGGTATCAGAGCAGGAGTGGAGAAATGTGCCAGTGAAACATGGAAAAGTAAATCCTTTTCAAATGCCGTTTACCACTCACCAAGACTTAATTTAGTTCTATGCATCAGTTCTCTAAGTGCATCTGTTTCTTAGAAAATTGAGGCAGGTAAGGATACAATACTAAGGAAGCTGTTAAAATGTCAGCCTTTGCCAATCATTACCACATAGCTACACTGACAAAGATGAAGGTAATTGCAGTATTTGCATAGTGACAACAATGTGATGAGTGATTTATGGATATTTTCGCGTGCTGTGAGACTCACCCTGTTCTCCTCTAGGTTAGACTTCCAGTACTGGAACACTGCAGACTCTGGAAGATGCATGCCATGGTTGTTTGTTATGACCATAAGAGACCATATTGGACTGCAACTCCAGGGGTTCAGTTTCTCCTCTGAGAAACATTTGGGGAAACTAATGCAAACAGAAAGGCATTGCACAGTCTACACAGTGGTTTTCAAACATTTCACTAATTCCAGCATAGTACATGGCTGCAGTACGTTTACTGAATATCGGGTGTGAAAAGAGATGAGGGGTTGCTCTTGTATCAAGACAAGATGCACTTCACGTGAACTGTGTCTGCTGTCATCACATTTTCGGGACTTTGATCTCGGTCAGGATGCAGAGAGGACAGGTAAGAATAATGGCAGCAAGACATGACTGCTCCAAAGAGTCCCTGGGAAAACAGACAAGACAGAAGTACGGAGAATGGAAGGAAGGCTAGTGGAGAAAGAGCTCTACGCAAGAAAGCCCATCCAGCCATCCCTTATGTTTCTGAGGAAGTAATGACCTTTTGAGATTGTATCTTCTTGTCCAACATTACATCAGAAACAATACATTTCCTGCCTGCTTCGGTTGTTACTCAGCTTCTGCCCTGGAAAATTAGTTTATACTCCTTTTGATTTTGGTTTTCTCTAAACAACAGTGTGAACTCCTCTGCTGCTACCCCATTACACCTGTAATTTTTGTCAATACTCCTCTTATGGGGACAATGATGTGAGCAATGATGCGATATATTTAATGATGCTGCTGAAACACACTTCATAACTTATTTTGAAGTGTGTTTAAGTGGAAGCTGTGTCTTGTCACTTACTGGTTGCAAAATATTTGCACTCTAGTCAATGCCATCTTTGCTTTGGAAGAATTGCAAATAAAGTATGTTAAGGCCTACTGTTAAGGAATTGTTTGTGTTTTGTTCTCTTGAGTTCCTGACAGTACCTGTTATGATGTGCAAATGGCAAAGCAGGTATTGCTCCCCTCCGGAGAGCATGACTGTGGAGCATAACTAGCTAAGGTCCTTGCAGTAGTCACACACAACAGAATACAAGATAATCCTGCTGATGCACTGCCTCCCAGTAGAAGTGGGTTTAGGCTACTCGTCTCTTACAGTAGGGACTTGTTGGTTCCATTGTGCAAGGAGCTGTGCAAACACATATTGGATATACCAAAGGTGCACATGCCGGGGAAGAGACAGGAGCCTGTTGAAGCTGAAGTAAATCTCAGACTTGTATCCACAGCCAGCTGAACAGATTCACACATGCCTGCATGTACCCCATTGCTGGGAGCAGACACTTTGTCAGAGGCATGTGCAGAGGACTGGCTTGTCTACCTATAGCAGCTTTGTCCATAATGATGATAATGGTGATAAGCCAGGACAGCCCAATGGACAGAGTTGTGATTCTAGAAGCTACCAGCAACATTACCTTTCCACTCCTTGAACTCCCCTGTTAGTCACCCGTTTGAACAGAGTCTCACAGCCAAACCAAAGCACTCTGAAAAGATTGAGTCCTAAAACATTTCTAACCCCTTGGATTATTGTTTGAGCAGCTGCATGTGATAAAATTACAGAAACTTACATACTGTAGGAGCTGTATGCCACAGACAGTTCTTTGGTGGCAATCCATCCTTGAATTGGTGCCTGCACATTAATGCTATTAGTACCAAGTACAAACCCAAATGCAAAGACTAGGTTCAGGTGGTGTGATTTTGCTTTTGCAAATCAGCCCCTACCTGTGATGACTCAAACATTTAACGAGTATGCTTCCTTCGTTTTGTTTTTCATTGTATTTAAGAAATATGTGCATGTTGTCTTAACACAGCTGGTGGCCTGTCAGTTTCGAGAGTGGTTAATGGGCCTTGGAGAATAATTTTTTATTAGGAAAATGCTGTAGAAACCCATTTGGGACTAAATTCAGCACTCCAAGTGCCCCTGGAGAGGCTAAAGAAAAAATGTGCAGGCTAAGAGATGAATAGTACTGGAAAGCCTGGGAGCCATTCCAGCCCTGTTCCCCACTGGTTATCAGGTTAGTGAGAAAACGCATTTTAACCTTCTCAATGACATCATAGATCGCTGTCTTTACTAATTTGGTGGACAACACCAAACTCAGCGTCTGCCCCAGAGGACCCCTGCTGACCTTCTCTCTCTGTCACCTGGCAGCCTTTAACCCTGCTAGAGAATTGCAGAGGTGATCTGGAGCTGAGCAGCATCTACTCTGTGGTAAAATGCCTCCTAAATTGTTCACTTAACCAGAAGAGAAAGCAAAGGATGTGGAGTGCTGCTGAAGCAGAAGAAAAGTCTTTAGTAAAATTGGAGATTAAAATCAGAGTGAGGGAAAACAGGTGTGTGAACAAGGATCAAAGTATGTGTTGGTGTAACTGGGCATCTGTCTCTCAAAGCAGAATAGAAACTCACTGAGTCCACAGGCTGAAAGGTGCCCCTGAAGGGCCTTGAACAGATCCCAGCCCAAGGCTGTAGAGGTTGAAAGCATTTTCAGTCCCAGTGAGTGATACCCCGGGAAATGTGCATGCAGGAAAATGGATGCTCATTGAAGAGCTCTCTCCCGCACTACCCCCACACAACCATCCGCTTTCTCAGATCACCCTGGTAAGCCTCCTTAAAAAGAGAGATCATGAAGAACCAGCTACAGTTAATGTTTGAAGAACCAGTTTCATCTGGAAATATGTTAGAATAAAGCTTCTTGACCTGTACCTCATTAATTTTAAACTGAGAGGTCTGTATTGCTTGGTAGTTTGTCTCATTTGAGCACTGTGGGTTTTTATTCTGCAAAATGACAGGCTGAATATCCCAGAAGAGAGGTAAATAAGCTGTACTTGCAAAATGGAGATTTGTATCCTATAACGTACTGCAAGAGAGCTAATGGGTCATGGCAGAAGTCTAATGAGCTGGGACCTCCAAAGAAGCACCCTAAGACAATTAGGATTAGACAGTATTGGGGAATGAACTAGGAGCAAGGAGACTGACATGGCTGTATGCAGCATGAGGCATCAAAAAAGGTGTTAGAAACCTGTGGAGGGAGGCAGAAAAGAACTACAGAAATCACCTAAAGTCAATAAAATTCCCTTTACTGTGAGATTATTTGAGAAGCCTGGTCCATTTCATATGTTGAAGGGAATCAGCTTGATGTCACTCTCTAGAGTATTACCTGCAGAAACAATCACAGACCTTTCTTTTCTGTAGCAAACCAAACCAGAAGAAGAAGGCAATTGCTAGGATCCAGAGATAAAGTAATTCAGACGAGACAAAAAAATGAAAAGGTTGAGTGAATCAAGCGAAAAAAGAGTGAATCACAATTCGCTGAGCAACAGGACAGATCTTCCTGTATTTTCAGACTTAAAAGAAAGTCTGCAAATAATATAAGAAATACTGTCATTTTGTTCAAATTTGCTAAAATTCTATGAGAAACGAGATCAAAGTAGATGATCTCTGTGACATGCCCAGGTCCTTAGAAATAACTTGTGCTTGGATACTATGGCGAGCATTACATCTTTTAAACTGTTTTCCAACTAACCACTAATTCATTTGTGTAGAAAATAATGTTATGGCTTGAGCACGAGTATTGTAAAGATACAGTATCTGCTGTGTTCTGGTCAGGTTTTGTAGTAAAAGCCTGTCTTCTGGAAGGAATAAATAGTGAGGAAAGGTAAGTTGGAGAGCTGCAAAGACATGACAAAGAAAAGCATGAAGCAGAAATGATTTCCAGACCATCAGATGCATTTCCGACTGTGTTTCTGCAGAAAAATCAATCTAATTTCTGGTAAAATGACTGAAGTAGTACTGCTAGGAAATCAAGGATATGAGTTCAAAAGCAAAATGTTTTCTCTTTTTCTTCCTAATGCAGTACTTGACAGTGTTAAATTATACCAGTGAACATACAAAAGATTGCAACAGTATTAATGTGAGGAAAGAAATTCGCTGTGCAGTGAGCTAGGTGGCAGGAGACCAACAAGTTTCCTTTTTTTGCATCTCACAGTAACATTGTACATCTGAAAGCAGAGTTCTGTCAGTCCATCAGCATACATGAGTCTGCAGACTGGTTCTGAAAAACAGAAGCTTGGAGGTTTGTTCTGAATGTTCTCTACACTGCCAGAGATGGATCTTGAAAACAAAGTTTCCCGTCTCTCTCAAATAAAAGCCTGATTTTGCTTTGCTGAGTATAAGAAAGTCCCTTTGTTCATCCTTCTTCAAGATTCAGTCAGAGCTTCTCCATTTTGGATGACCAGTGTTGGCTATCTTTTCCAACCTAGTTAATTCCATGGTTCAATGTAACCCTGAGAGCAGTCAGTACCACAGGTTACAGAAAGAGGAAAAGGCAGAGAGGCCCTTCTGTAATTAGGTCCCAGTGGAGAATCTCAGGCCTCTCTCCATAGTCCAGCTGCCTGTCAGCAGGTCCTGACTTACTATTCCCAACATGGCATCAGAGAGGGTCAGGGAGTCAGAAATCACTGTGGTTTCTCTTCCAGCATACTTTTTATACTCTTCCTCCCTGCAGTTTCCTTTTCCAGTATGCAGCTTCATTAGCAGGGCAGAGAGACAGGTCTGAGAGCAGCCTGTACTGAACGCTTAAGTTCATTAACTATTCTCCAGAGCAGTAGCTAGCAGCACAGGACTCATTTCCAGCTAGCAGATGAAAAGCAGGAGGTCAGGAACAAGTGAAGGTCAGTAACTCAGGCTGGAAGAGACAGCAAAAGTTTTAAATGCTTTTTTTTGTAGCTGGTTTTAGGGAACAACTCACAATCTGGGACTTGCAAGAGTACTGGCTGTGTTGCTACAACATCACTGCCCTCTTCACCCAACTATACCACGGTCATAGTTTTAGATCCTAATGAACTATCTTCCCCACATCATGAATGGGGATTTCCTAAGTACTTCTTGCAAGACACTTCAAAATTTCTGGAAAAATGAGGCTAAGTCAGAGATAGCAGGGATAGTAAGGCAAAGCAGCAGGACAAAGAGACCAGTAAAAGCGTGATGTTATCATGAACCACTTCCTGTGGGATCTTCATCCCAGCTGCTCCTTGTAGCAGACCTCCCAGCTTTCACATTACAGTGAGCCAAAGCCCATGATCACCAGTGGGAAGAGGCTGGTTGAGTTAAAAGGTCCTTGGCTGAGATACTGCGTAAAAGAGATCTACCTCTGCAAGAAAATAGCAACATATCTGAGCTGTGACACTTGTAAGTGTGACAGTTCTCCCACAGGTGCACAACAACTCAAGGAGAAACTCACCTTTTTCTCTATTTTCATCATGGACTAATGAGTGTGTGGTTTTCATACAGCTGGTGTGATACACAGAAATTGCGAAATGACAGGGTACTGATGCTTCTGGGAAGTATGGAGATGTGTCATGCCTTTAGCATTTATCTGCGGAGAGGTGAGGAAAGCCCTGGCCCAGGTTTTATAACTCATATTCGCCTCTGTTACAGCACTACCCCCATAAAACAGCAGAGAAAGACTTTGCAAGGCTGGCTTGTGTGTCATTGCCAGCTGGTCTCAACCAGGGCATCTATCGGTAAGTTACATTTTAGGCCAAGTCTGTTACATGATCACCTGTCCTCAGCTACCTAGGGACCTTTCAGTCTTCTGTTTGATGAAAATTACTTTTGCTAATAGAGCCATTGCTGCTCCATGTTATTGACCAGGAGAATGGGGTTATGAATAATCTGTCTCTCTCAGCAGCATGGTGTGCAAGTACTAGGAAATTGACAAAGGCAGTAGGCCAGGTTGGATGGGGCTGTGATCAAGCTGGTTTAGGGGAAAGTGCCCCTGCCCATGGCAGGGGGTTGGAACTAGATGATCCTTAAGGTCCCTTCCAAGTCGTTCTATGATTCTATGATGGTTGGGGAATGTGTATTCTCCTACCAAGCTGTCACACACTGCCAATAGAGGGGGAGTGACTCCTTCATCCATCACAGTCCTTCTGCCCTGCTTCCCATCCTGTGCTTCTCTGCAAGGACTGCCCAGTCCTCTTGGTCACATCAGGAAGTCAACAGCTAGGCACTGTCTTACACCAAAGCCAACCCTCAGCGATGCCACAAGTTCCACTGCCATGGTGCAAAGCATGCAGTGTTTCCTCTGTTCACAATGTTAATCAAGAAACAGCTGAATTATGCTGCCTTGAAAGGCACATTCATGTATTCAGTGTGCACACATTATAATGCAGAATTTTGTGGTGAGAAATAAAACTCACATGTCTTCCTGTTCCTCAGGATATCCCTTCTGTGGCCTGAAGCACTGCTACCCTGTCTTCTTCTGGTTTTTTAGCCTGATGGCCTACTGGTTTTCTAGGCAAATTTTTCCCCTCAGTCACAGAGAAAGAGAGCTCCCCAAGGCAGGGAGTACCAGGCTTTTTTCCAAATCAGGGTCCTAATGTGGGTATCAGCAGTAAAAAAGGCTTTTCACGCCCATGAACTCAGAGATCATGTACTACACAATGTTCAAGAGGAAGTTTGTTACTTAAATGCATTAATTTCACTTAATTAATTTAAATGTATTTAAATAACTCTTAGTGAGACTGGTGAGAACAGTTAATCTAATGGTGAGAGGTTTTTTTGCATGTTTCTGCAGATATAGGTGTTTCAATACTCTGAAAAGAATGACTTCTGGTATTTACTTGTTGAGTTCCAGTGGATTGCCTATGTGCTGTGATAAGGAGGAATTACGTTACCATTACAATATTCTCAATTATGCTGATTGCAAAATTTCATGACATTCCTGGGAAGCTTGGAGGCCTGAGCCCAGAAAGTTAAAGAACCACCCATTTTTTCTGTTTGCATAAACTGAGCAAAGGATGCCTTTGCAACTGAGGAGTTGAAAAGGCATGTGTCAATTTCTTAGTGTCTAACACAATTATCAACTCAGACTTACAGAAAACGTTAGCCCTCCTAATTCAGGCACTTTTAAAGTGTAGGGGAACCACAACGTTGCTAGTCATGTGGATTCTTTTCTCAGCTGTTTACTGAAAAAGAGGGTCTCATGGAAAGACAGGTATACTGGAATAAAATACACAGCCATGTTCATTAAACAAATTGGACAGAGAGCTGTTGGCTATAATTCAAAAGTAATAAATTATTGCAAGTTAAAATGGCCTTCAAATTTTGCTAATATGTTCATGTCACCAGTCCAGTAATATCCTAAGTGCTGCAGTGCAATGCAATTACTAGCAGCTGCCACAATATTTTATGAGGATACTCCTGCCAAAATATAGTGCACACTTTGACAGACTTGATTTTTTTGAGGAGTACTTGACAAGGTTTCAATTTCACTATGCTTATTTTGCGTGCTTTTGAGCACTGCCATGTTACTAAAAAGCCATTTCAAGCACGTCAAATCTCATCAGGAGGGCATTTCCCTCAGTAATTTGTACCCAAGTGTTAATGATTGTTCTCTGTTTATGATATTACTAACGACTAAGCCCGTGTTGTTAGGCTGGGATAAAATCAACTTCTATTGCACTTTTGAACAGAGAACTGACACTGCCTTCTGGCTTGCAAATCCGCTTCATTTTCAATATTATATTAGGAAAAAAAAAATTAAATCTGCAGCTTCAAGCAAACTCTGTTTATGATCAAAAGGAAAAAAATTACAACTGTGCTGGGGATTTGTCCAGACAAGTTAAAGCAGAGGCGTATTGACTTTTCCTAGTGTTCTTTTCCCCCACATCTGCTCCTGAGCATGTTTGCTTTAACTTGACAATATTGTCACAGGGGAAGAAGCAGAAACCGTGCCAGAGAAGTGGGCTGGCAATGGTGTTTCCGCAAAACTGGAATGATTTCCTTGTGAATCACCCATGTCACGAACGAAAGTACCCATCCCCAGCGTGGAAGGTGGGGAAGAAAAATAAAGACAAAGTATTCCTTGCTACTACTTCTCACAATGGAAACACTTTGTGCTTGTTTTTAACTCTCAGTAACTGTAGGAAAGGGGATTCTCGCTCATCATAGGGGTTTTATGTGCTATTCCATTCACATTGTTCATTTTTCATGCCATTGGCACCAAGACAAGCTACACATTGGCAGCTTTGGAGAAGACTTCCATGACTCCCACTGTGCCTCATGCACATTAGTCTTTCAGTTGTTCAGTAAGGAGACCCCTCAGGAGGGTTGTTTCCTGGTTATACCTCTAACGGCTGTGGTCCTGGAACATCAGAAGTGCAGGAGCAGAGCTTCATGGATCTTTGATATCACCCTGTTTTCCTCTTCCCTTGTGCCATCTGCAGTTCCCTGCTCCCTGGTGCCCTGAGATCAGGGCAATGCTGAACCAAAGAGATTGTGTTTTGTCTGTGTTTTGGCTCGGTATAAGTAATAGAATAGATTTTGGAGATGCAGAAAATTTGTCTTGTAGATGGCATCTCAACTCCAAGCCTTCAACTCATCATTATCTGCTGGTGCTAGGCAGGAAAGGGAAGATGATGGTCTAGAAGTTGAAGTTGCAGTTTTGGATAATTTTACAATCTATCCTGCAGCACAGGCTCTCTGGTGCAACTGTCACTTCATCAGCAGCATAGCAGAGAGGGGATGAGGAATAAGAAAATTAATTTTTTCACTACAGCCTATCAGCTAAGTGTCAGAATCATGTGCAAACAATATGTGGATTTGGTACTGGACTGTTCTTCACCACTGTCAAGTACTGCCAGACTATCACAAGCCTTTTGTGCATGCATTTCTGAAGGAAACAGAGTTGAAAATCCAGAAATGCCACACAAATATTTTTAAGTTTTGCTTGAATTAAACATTCACTAAATTTAAAAAAAAAATTTTAAATTGCACTATTGCAGAGATGGTTTTGTTAATATGAAATATGCAACACTGTAACAAAAATAGCCTTTTTGTACTCCAAAAATGGGAAAGCATCTTTAAAAAGGCTTTGATAAAAGTAGAAGAAATCTGAATTGCATTAGCAAGGATGATTTAATTTAAAAGTGCTAGTAAAACACAGAGAGGCAGTTAAATATCTGTGCACAAGATTGTACAGTTTGTGTTGCTAATGCCCTTTAAAAGGCATAAAGAGAAAAATAATATAATTTAAACAGCAACAAAAACCCAGAAGAGATTCCTGCCAACACTGGTGAACATGGAATTGTTGCCCAAGAAGGTCTGGCTAGAGGGTTGGGTTGAACAAAGGAATGAAAGAAAAAGGGTAATGTATAAATTAGTATATAAACATTAGGAGAACAAAACATCAGATGTTCTTGTAGATACTCCACAGTGTCTAGGGTGGCCTTAATGTTTGAAAAATATTATAGAAGGAGACCACTCTGTAATCTAAAGCAAACATGAAGCAAGATTTTTGCTGTCTTCCCTAGAACAATTCTTGGAATGTTTCTTATGTAGGAATAGAACTATTAAGAGGGAAGCAAAAAAGCTCAGAAATATGCCAGTAGGCAGCTTCTGAACTTCTTTTTGCATATATTTGCTGAAGTATTCCCATGGGGATAGCTAGTTGAATTAAAATATTTGGCTCACTGTGTTGAGATTTGGTGTTCCTCTTAAAGATATGTCATTGAGAGACTACGAAACCTTGCACAGTCCATTGGTTACTAACTGCTGCTTGTGCTATTTCATGTGGGCACGCGTGATAGAGCCAGAAGCAGTCTGAGGAGCATCAAGGGTTACAGAGCCCTGGGAGCAGCAGTAGGGGACTCGGGAGCACAAGAAGTTTTTTCATTGATCCTCACAGTCAAAGGGAAAGTGTTTGAAAGGGCCAGTCAGGTCCGGCAAATCGACAAATGGTTACAGGCTGGTACCACAGTCAGGGTCTTGGCTTCTTGGACCACATGACTCACCTTGAGAAACTGGGTGTACTGAGGCTGATGGGGTCTATCTATCAGAGAAGGGGAAGAGCATCTTTGGCCATAGGCTTGCCAGGCTGGTGAGGAGGGCTTTAAATTCATGGTGCCGGGAGATGGAAACCTCAGTCCATCTTAGTCCTTCCAGTCTGATGGCAGGTCAGCAAGAGATGCCCAGAGCTTGGAGTGGATCAGGAGGAGAATACATGAAAAGTCATGAAGGAATTCCTGACACTCCAGCCAGTAAGGCGGCTTCATCAGGGACTGAACTTAAATGCCTTTGTGCAAACACACAGCATGGGGATGACCAAGAGGGGTTAGAGTGGGCTAACAGGCATCACAGAGATGTGATGGGATGGCTCCTACAACTTGAGCATTGGAATTGGAGGTTACAGGCTCTTTAGAAAATGGGCAGGAGAGGCACAGAAAGAGTGTTGCTCTCTGTGCCAAGGACATGCTGAAGTGGATGGAGTTCTGCCCTGGGATGGATGAGGAGCCAACTGAGAGCTTATAGGTCTGGATTAAAGGGAGGGCAGGGACAGGGGACATTATAGCAGGGGCCTGCTACAGGCTGTCTGACCAGGAACACCGAGCGGATGAGTCCCTCTATAGACACATAGGAGCAGCCTCACATTCACTAGCTCTGGTCCTCAAGGAGAATTCAACTACCTCAGTATCTGTTGGATGGACAATATAGCAGTGCTCAAGCAGTCCAGGAGGTTCCTGGAATGTGTTGATGATAACTTTCTTCTCCAAGCATTGGAGGAGCCAGCAAAGAGAGGTGCTATGCTGAATCTTCTTCCCACCAACAAGGAGGATCTGGTGGGGAATGTGAAGGCCAGTGGGAGCTTTGGCTGGATC
Organism: Edolisoma coerulescens; assembly: GCA_013397115.1. Lineage (NCBI taxonomy): Eukaryota > Metazoa > Chordata > Aves > Passeriformes > Campephagidae > Edolisoma > Edolisoma coerulescens. Next base: position 166,016 of record VWZW01004071.1, read on the forward strand.
CTTATGGTGTCAGGAAGGGTGCAGAGCAAGCTAATACCCTAGACTTCAGGAGATCAGACCTTGGCCTCTTCATGGATCCACTTGATAGAGTATCATAGGAAAAAGCCCTGGAGGGAAAAGGTGCCCAAGAAAGCTGGGGGTGATTAAAGCATCACCTTCTCCAAGATCAAGGTACAGGATGTGTCTATCCTTCTGAGTAAGAAAGCAAGCAAAAGGGGTGGGAGGCTTTCTGGCAAAACTCAAACAGAAGAAGGAAGTTTACAGACTCTGGAAAAAGGGACAGGCCCCTTGGTAAGAATATTGGAATTATATTAGAGTATGCAGGGCTGCATGCTAAGGTTCATTTGGAATCGTATCTGGCAAGTGATGTCAAAGGCAGCAAGGGGCTGTTTTCAAGGTACTTCTTCAAGTACATCGGAAGCAAAAGGAAGACTAGGGAAAAAGGGCCCACTGCTGATTGGGGTGGGTGCTCCAGTGACAAAGGATATAGGGAAGACAGTTGCTCAGTGCCCACTTTGCTTCTCTCTTTACTGCTAATGCTTATCCTAAGGAATCCCACTCCCTGAAGGCAAGAGACAAAGTCTGGAAAAAGGACAACTTCCCCCTGGTAGAGGAGCATTGGTTTAGAGATCATTTAGGCAAACTCGACACCCACAAATCCATGGGGTCTGAAACAAAGCACCTGTGAATGCTGAAGAAGTTTGCAGGTGTTACTGCTAATGCAGTCTCCATCATCTTTGAAAGGCTATGAAGGACACGACAGATCCCAAAGGCCTGGAGAAAAGCCAATGTCACTACAATTTTCAAAAAGGGCAAGGAGGACCCAGGAAATGAGTCAGACTCATCTCCATCCCTGGAAAAGTGATGG
>VWZW01004071.1:171525-186453 GCA_013397115.1 Edolisoma coerulescens
AGATCACTATTTTCCATCCTGGGCCAAGACAAGCATTGCAGTTTGAAGCCCCTCTGCATTCTACAGATCCTGTCAAAAGCTCTCAAATCTGAGAAGTTTCTCTCTGAGTAAAAAGAAAGCTGCAATTTTCAAGTAGTAACTGAAACTAGCAGAAGGAGCTTTAGCAGAAGCAATACATATTCTTGAGCTTGTAATAACATTGCCATAATTGGAAATTCTGGTGTGTGAAATGGCAGAAGTCAAGCCAGGTGTTTGCTTTTTCTGGAAGTCATGACTCCTTTAAGGCAGCCTTTGCTAGAACTAAAGTTAGTTATGTTGGGCAAAGCTCTCAGGTCCTCCTCCAGAGGGTGAGAACACTAGTTGTACAAATATGAATAAGCTTTGAGATCAAACATTAGCATACCTACCACACAAAAAAAAAAAAAAAAAAAAGAGTGGATTCCTCACAGTTTACACACAGCTGGTCTGATGCAAATGGCAACATAAAGAGGAGTGTTTGCCCTAACAAACTTCAAGAATACCCTTTGCGGTATTTATATGATGGAGATTGAAGAAGCATCCTTTGAGACTGCTTGGAAACTTGTTGGCACAAATTTGTTCTTATTCCTAAATTTTTAGTCACTGTGAGTCATTGACTTTTTTTGACATGCCACAGCCTCACCTATAAAGAGATTATTTGTAAGCCTTAAAACAATGTATGGATGAAGAGTTGCTTGTTTTGGTCAACCATCAGACAGTTAGACTGAACTCACAACGCAAAATGAAGCAGAATGTTTGGTTATAAAGTTTGACTGCATTCTAATATAAACACCATCTATCCTCCAAGGCTGCATTTTCAGGAGAAATTGGGATCATGCCACATAACATCCCCAATTATCATCTTCTCTTTATCTAGGCTTCTCAGTTGGGAATAACTTGTTTTCATTAAATCACAAACTTGCCATTTTCATTAGAAAAACAATGAACTGCTCTTCTGTGCAATGCAAAAAGCACTCTTCTTTGAGTTGGTTTAAAAAGGTTATAAAATGTTGGAGTTGCTGATAGCAATAAATTTAGATGGTACAATATTATCCCAATTTTTGAGAGTTTAGCCATTTTTATTCTCTGCGTTTCTCATGAACTGTGTCTACACCTCTATGGGTTACCGATGTGAAAGTACCAAAGCAACTTAAAGGCAGCTAACCACAAACTGAGAGTTCTCCAATCAAGGAAACCTAATCTAACACAGGCAGACTTGGAAACCAGATAGACTTTGCTGCCTGCTGTGGCCAGGTTGGGTACCTTCATAGCACTGGGCAGTGTTCAGGATATTTCTGTGATTTTCAGTCAGGGTGCCAGGTTTTGAAGGAAGAACAGGAAGGCTTCTGTTAAAGAATTTTGTCAGGGTTGCTGGGAGAAGCACACCCTAGGTTCCTTCTGGTCCCACTGAACTGGGATTTCCATGCTGACACAACTTTCAACTGATGCATTGATGCAGCCTATAGTATGCTCACTGTGAGTCTGAGAAAGTGGGGAAAGCATGAGAAACTTTCAAAAGCAAATACAAAATTGCCCAGTGTTGCAAACACCTGGGAACACAGTGAAGACACGTCATTGCATGGTTTGTTTCTCTTCTCCAGAGTATTTGGTATGCAAGCAATTCCAATCCTATGAGCCTTTCTTTGGAAATCCTTTTGGTTATAATTGAACTTCACTACTGATACAGAGGGTCAGATCAGAGGTCTATTAAGCCAAGTAGCTTTACTTTGGGTGACTATGTTTAATGAAGGAAATAATAACACAATCCATATGCCAGTTCCAGAATTAAAGATGAAGTAATATCCCGAAGCATATGGGGCAAGGTCTCCACAACAGGACTACACCTGTTGATCCTGGAAAAATCAGATACAAATTATTTCTATCATCAGTGTTTCATCTAGTGAGCTAATGGAGGTGGAGGCAGTGGCACTGCTGTTTTAGGTGTTGAGATTCCCCTTTTCCCGTGTCTCCTTCAGTCATAAGAAGTCCCTCGTGTATCCCAAGAAGCAACATAGATGTACCAAGTAACACTGAGAGTGAAGGAAGCATTGATCAAGGCTGAATCAGCTATGGGTGCAGGGATTTGCATATGCTCTCCTTGACAGATGAAAAAATGAACTCAGAAAGTGACAATGCTTGCCTGGTGTAGAGGAAAAGTGTAAAGGTTGCACTGCCCCTTCCCTTCCCTTCCCTAAGAACATTAATTTTGAGAGCTAGTAGTCTGGTTTTTAAGCGTTCTAGTTGGGAATTAACACTGGCCTGGGCTTGGATCTCATAGCTGTGTACAATACTAACTTCTGTGATAAACCAGAGAGGTCCAACCTATCTAAACAGCACATGTTAAGCATATTGTTACCTCTGTGCCTCTCACCCTCCTCTGTGAGAAGAGGATAATAGCCTCTAGTGTCATCATGGTGGTAATTGCATGTTCATGAAGCTTTCAGATAATAGAATAATGAAAGCCACTATAATTGAGGAAATAAATAGCAGTTCATTTTCATCCAATTTTAAATACTGTGTAACTACAGGAGAGTGAAAGAATACAAAGAAACGGAAATGTCAGAATGGGGGATAACTCCACACATTGGAATGATAGAGAAATAATGATATATTCTTACTGCATAAACCACATTACTGCTCTCCTGAGCAACACATGAATTTGAGATCAGGCTGTTGAAACATGGATCAGGATCCATCTACAAAAAACATATAAATTGGGGAATCAGTGCTTAATAAAGCAAGTTTAAATGTCTTCTTTTGTAATTGTCCATGCAAACAAAGGACTGAGAATAAGACCTTAATATTGTTGCTTTTTACTTTTGAGATATAGATCTTGATAATCTCGTATTTGTAATTAATATAGCTGTAATTCTGCCACAAAGTTTTAGTGGTAACAGAGACCCCCAGAGGAAAATTCCAGATACCTTGTCTCCAAGTTCCATGTAATTATGAGGACCTTGCAAGAACTGAAAGCGGAAAATTTGTTGAAGTAATCTGAGTGCTGATTTAATGGTAGTTTTATTGCTGTTGTCCTTCCTACAGACTTTATCTGCAGAAGCCTGGAGATGTCCGTGAAGGATGTGTGTTGCTCTGGGCAGGGATAAGCATTCATGCCTATCTGTGTGCTCTTTTGAACTCTGCTAGGATGACAGAAGCTGACACTGGCCAGCCTGGATCCTGCCCTTTGCTCAGTGAGGCAGCAGCAACCCATGTGGGGAAGGTGGCAGTGAGTTGGGGGCTGTAGCTGTGCCACACCATCTGTGTGTCAGGAGACTGTCTTCCTGTTTCTAAGATGGGATCAGGTTGTTTCTTGCGTGTGTTTATCTTCAAGGCATATACAAACAAAGAGATCTGCCTTCTTGGGCTAACATTCACGTTTCCCTCCTTCACCTGTGATCTGAATCATTGTCTTTGCTAAAAGTACTGCAGTGTTTTACAGGCAGTGGAGAGGGATATTCCACCTTCCCTATGACTGCAACATAGGGAATTTGTAGGGTAATTGAATGTTCCCTACCCCCTGCCAGGCACTGGCCTGGATCACCAGTATACTAGCACATGATCTTCACTGTGACTAACACAGTTTAGAGCCAGAAAAAGGAGACACTTTCCTACTTCATTGTAGCATACCAGATGTTCCTCTGCAGGGCTGCCCCAAAGCTCCCTGGAACTGGTCACATCTGTTCCCCTGATGCTTTCACCTTGGCAAGAGCTTCCCAGGTCCTGTCCCATCAGGTGGATGCAGGCCTTGAGGAAGAGATTTCAGGAGAACACGAACACAGGCTGTTTCACTGAAGTTCCTGATCCTGACTGAGAAATCGCCACTTCTCAGGTACTTCACTGCTGCACACAGTTGTACAAAGGGCTTTTCCCAACTGCTTTTAGACCTGTGCCAGTTAAATAAATCTGAGTGAAATGAGAATAAAACTCTGCTCTTTTTGCAGTGTCTTTTTCAGTAGACCAGACCCCAAACTCCTCTCACAGACCTATACAAGTTCAGAATACTTTGGATGTGTATTAGAGAATCACATGATCATTTAGGTTGGAAGAGACCTCTGAGATTATCGAGCCCACCCTTTGACCGATCAGCACCTTGTCAACAGCACTAGGGCATTAAGTGCTATGTCCAGTCATTTCTTGAACATCCCCAGGGATGGTGACTCCACCACCCCCCTGGGAAGTCCATTCCAATACTTAACAACCCTTTACGTGAAGAAATTCTTCCTGGTGTCCAGCCTGAACCTCCCCTAGGGCAGCTTGAGGCTATGTTCTCTTGTCCTGCCACTTATTGCCTGTGAGAAGAGGCCGACCCCCACCTGGCTGCACCCTCCTTTCAGGTAGTTTTAGAGAGTGATAAGGTCACACCTGAGCCTCCTTTTCTCCAGGTTAAACAACCCCAGCTGCCTCAGCAGCTTGTCTGGCCAGGATGCCATTGGCCACCTAGGCACATGCTGGCTCATACTCAGCTGGCTGTCAGCCAGCATCCCCAGGGCCTTTTCCACTGAGTTTCTTCCTAGCCACTCTGTCCCAAGCCTGCATGGGTTTTTGTGGCTGAAGTGTAGCAAGTGTAGGTATGTCATACAGTTGGATGTCATACAGTTGGCCTTAGCCCATTGATACAGCATGCCCAGATCCCTCTGCAGAGCCTTCCTGCTCTCTAGCAGATCTGCGCTGCCACCCAACTTGGTGTCATCCATGAACATACTGAAGGTGCACTCAATCCTCTCATCCAGATAATCAATAAAGAGATTAAACAGGACTGGCCCCANAGTTCCCTGGATCCTCCTTCCAACCCTTCCTGTAAATAGGCAACACACTGGACAACCTCCAGTCGTCTGGGACCCCCGCAGTTAACCAGGACTGATAATAAATGAGGAGTGTCTTGGTGAGCTCTTCTGCCAGCTCCATCGGTTCCTGTGGAGGAATCCATCCAGTCCCACAGACTTGCAAGCGTCCAAGTGCCACAGCAGGTCACTAATGATTTCCTCCTGGACTGCAGGGGCTCTGTCCTGCTCCCTGCCCTGTTGACCAGCTCAGGGGCCAGCTGCCCCAGGGATTACTGGTCTTACTGTTAAAAGACTGAGGCCAAGAAGGCATTAAGTACCTCAGCCTTTTCCTTACCCATGTTCTACCCTGAGTCCAACAAAGGATGGAGGTTTTCCTTGGCCCTCCTTTTGTTGTTAATGTATTTATAAAAATGCTTTTTATTATATTTTACACAAGTTTTGAGCAGATTGAGTTCTAATTGAGGTTCTGCCTTTCTGATTTTCTCTCTACATGACCTCAAAACATCCTTGTACTCTCCCTGAGCTGCGTGCCTCTTCATCCAAAGCTCATATACTCTCTTTTTTCCGTGAGTTACTGCTAAAGATCCCTGTTCAGCCAGCCTGGTCTTATTCCCTGCCACCTCATCTGTTGGCACATGGGGATGGCCCACTCCTGTGCCTTTTAGATTTCCTCCCTGCCTTCCTGGACTCTTGTTATTAAGTGTTGTTTCCCAGGGTCTCTCTGAGCCAGTGTCCTGAACAGGCCAAAGTCTACCCTCTGGAAGTCCAAGGTCCAAGGGTTTTGCTGATCCTCTTCCTTACTTCTCCAAGAATCAAAAACTCTGTGACTGATTCCATGGTCACTGTGCCCAAGACGGCCTCTGACCACCACATCTCCCACGGCCCTTCTCTGTTTGTAAACAGCAGGTCTGGCAGGGCACGCCCTGGTAGGCTCCCTTACCAGCTGTGTCAGGAAGGTACCTTCCACACTCTCCAGGAACCAAGTCAGATATTTTATGTCCTCTGTTAGAAGAACAAAATTATCCATTATTATGACTAATAGCTTTTGTGGTATTTCTGGCCCTGTCAGAAGAACAAATTCTGCAGAGTTTTAGAAATTTATGTCTTTGGTTATTGTCTTAAATATAGCTTCCAACTGTATAGGCACTGCAGGAACATAGGAAGAAGCACTCTTCCTGTTCCTAAGAGCTTAGGACACATTATAGCTACATCAGGAGTATTTTACTCATGTGGCATCAGTGTATGAGGAATACTGCCTTTTTCCGTTGCTACATTTGGCACACACTAGGGTGACTATATTCTAGTTTTTCCAATCTAATTACATCTTTAGCGGGCTGACCTACAGCTTTCTGTCAGTAGGGACTCTCCTCCTTTATACTCCTGGCTGAAACTGTGGGAAAAGGGCACAACTGGTCCTGTTGAGCACTATGCAGCTCCCTCAGCTGTCTCAAGGGCTACCTGGAGAGTCAGCATTTCTAAGCATCCCTGACAGAGCTGTCTACAGGGCTTGTTTTCCTTTTATGTTACAGTTTTGTGCAGGAGGTCAAGAAAATGGGCAATCCTTTTTGTCTGAGATTTCCCAGTCTTAGTTTAGCAACAGAATGGGAGGAAGGCAGGGAAAAGGTCTGATCCAAATTGGGCTTCTGGGTTTCTTGATCTTTCCTTGCCCTTTTTCCACGTCTGTGCTTAGCACAGCTCACATCTCTAAGATAAGGGATACCCTAGATTGCCATGAACTCACATTGTACCTATTAGGGACTGCTTCACTGTGTCCAAAGACTGCTTCATAAACAGCATCTTTGCCTACAAGATGTTCTGGCAGCCAGATGTGAAGTTTTATTCACTAGTATGCATGGAAGACGTGACAGCGTTTTGGGATTTTACAGGCTGAGTCATTGGATAGTGACTAAGAATGGTTATTCATAGGTAGCTGACTACTAAACAGTCTTCCAGCCTTATGGGACAGCACCCATCAAAGCTTTGCAGAAAGTTGACTTTAACCCCATATTTAGTTACCGGGTTTTGGGTCACATTATGAATAACATTGTTATTCAGATGTCTCATGGATGTTCAGAAACCTCTTATCATAAGGTTTCCTTGTCACAGTTATTAATCATAACATTCCCAGAAGCAGATCCTCCCATGCACCACCATGGTTGAATGCAGGTGGTGGAAAGCAGCCTTCCCCATCCATTTCCAAAGTAGGCAATGGAAGGAATAAAAAAAAATAAAGAAGGAACGTGTAGATACTTCCTCTGAACAGGGAAGTTACAGTAAGGGCTGCTAACTGTGCCATGCAGCAAGGATGTTAATTTTTTTTAGTTCTGGTCTTCAAAATTTGGTGATCTTACTTTTGCTGTCTCTGGAGTTTGTGTCACTGGTGGAAGAGCCGTCTCCATATCCCTGAGTGAAGACACTAGATACAAAAGTGCAAATCCTTCAGCTTCAGCATACCTGGGGGTTTTCAAGGGGACTTGTCACAGAGGTGTTTGTGCTATGCAGAGCAGCAGGCACGTGAGAGTATGCAAAGGAAACTCCCTCCCCTGCACTACCTGCTCTGCATGAACAAGCCCTGCCTAGAACAGGGGGCAAGAACAGAGATCCTTCAGAACTGTCACTGAGACCTAAGGAGGACTTTGCAAACCAGCACCACTGCTGTAGCCAAAAAGATATGTTTTTTCCAGCCATATACGTCTGCTGCACCAGCATCCAAAGTATACATAGTTTGAGTGGGAAATTGTCGGTGGAAGAAAAAGGAAGAGAAATTACCAATTATTTTAATTCCATGTAGAAAAAAAAAAAATTAAAATTTTAACTTCATTACTTCTAAACTCCAATGAAGAAATGTTTAAAAAAAGAAATGTGGTTTGAAACTGGAAACTCAAGCCTGTATCTAAACCAAAGCCCTTACTATTGCGCATTTTTTAAAACTCATCCTGCTTGAAATCTGCAAACCTCCTAAAATTACTGTCACGTTCACATGAGAAATACCTAAAACGCCAAGTATTTGTGGGATAATTGCTGTTTACTTGACATTTGTTGCTGCCCTGAATTTCAGCAGACATACGCTTGCACAGTTCAGCCATTAAGCTTAACATCAGCCACTTTGCAAAGTTAAATAATTCAGCTGTTTGCATTTGCCTACTAATTGCTGAGAGCAGCCATCCACACAAAGGATTAAGTGACTATTATTCTTCAGAATAATATAAGTCTTTTATTCTGCAGGAAGTCTAAAAAATGTCATTTGGTACTTTCATGTATAGCATCTCTAGGAAAAAGTTAATGGGGTACAGAAAGTTAAAAATCTTTTTGGGCCTGTATATCAAATTCCATCTTGATGTGCTTTTAACTCTAGAAAAACATTTTGGAACGGAAGTAGCAATTGGCTCTTAACTTCCATCTAATACTAGTGAAGTGCTGTTTTACTTCTAGAATGAAACAGATCATTTTAAAAAACCCAAAACAAATAAGCTGTCATGTCCAAAAGCATTTGAAAGCTTGCAGTAGGCATTAATGAAGACAGCAGACTCTTCCGTGACAGGGGTGCTGAAAACACAGCAATATATAATCAAATGAATACTTTATGAGTCATTATAAATCTGTCTTGAGATGGTGCCTAGAAACTAGAATTACATTCTTCTCCTAAACACTTTCAACTTAGTGGGGCTTATTGCAGAATTTTTACAAGCAGCTGTGACTTTTAAAAGATTTCCTTCCCTTTGCATTGATAACTCCTTCACAGAGTTCATCAGTAAGAAATCAAGGCATACATCTCAAGACAGTAATTTTCAGACTGTTCTGTTCAGTTTGACTAATCTGCTATGTATACATCTCAAGGGTTCTTTCCCTGGTTAAATAAATATGGAGGCTTTCCCTAACTCTTGCACTTGCTGTTCTGCAAGTAGCAATAACACTAATTTAGCAAAGGAAAAATAGTTGCACTGGATTTAGCTCTAAATTATTAGATGGCATCTCTTGCATAAATAAAAGCAATTTTATTTCCTTTGTAGCTTTCACAAAGTGGTGATGTCTAAAGATGGGGTTCTTTGGTGCATTTAGTGACTTCTACATGGCCTCAAAAGCAAGGGGTTGTGTCTGCATAGCAGGGTGTGATGCTGTGCTGCAACACCCTGTGGGTAGCAGCAGATGCAGCTGAACAAGTGCAGTGCCAGAGCTTTGTAGGTGACTTGAACTTGGAGTAACTCTCTCTCCAGCCAGACAGGTCCATGAGCTAGCGCTGGCTCAGAACTGGCTCCTGGACTATCACTCAGTGACTCACAGTTCTCACTCATGCTTTCAGAAAGACATGGGCTTCTGAAGTCACATCTCACAACTTTTAGCCAGTGTGTGCATCCCTGGGCTTGTTTTCCTGAGAGGTATAGAGCTCAGTTATGGCTGAAGTGTGCATTCATCATGAGCTTTGACCCTGCTGCCTTGTGCCAACACCTTTGATGCCAGGTGACACTGGCTAGTGCTGCTGGAGGCAGGATGGATTCAGACGGATGGCTTAGGCATACAGAAACTCCCAGACGCAACCGTCTCTGCCCGTACTGGTGGGAACTGCAGCCTCCAGACCAGTTTTGCAATTTCAGCAGTTACTTTGCTTCCCACAGCAGCATTGCCTTGATGTAGCACCAGTTGCTCACCTTCAGGCAAAACTCAGTGTTGCCCCAGACTCTGAGAAGACCCTCCATAAATGTCACAGGCTTGCATTGTTCTAGTGTACACATGGACCTGGCTTTCTGAGTTAGTTACTTCTGCCCATGCCTCAGCAATACTTCATAGACCCTCATAGCTTAGAATGTCTGCTGTAGGGTGTACATGCACTTGCTGCAATTACTGCAGTCTGGGGGATGCTGGAAAAAGCCTCACTTCAGAGAAGCTCTCAAACATTACTCTTGTTTTGCTTTCGTCCATAAAATCTACTGAGCTTCCGTTATTCCAAGAAAAGGTTTTTTGGACTGCTCTCTTGTGTAATCTTTGGTCTGCAGAAAGTGTTTTGTGATTTCACATGATTGTTTGTCTATATCCCTATGTCATCTGCAAAACTGGCCGTGTTGCCGTGTTCTGGAAGCAAAGCCAGCTTGTGATCAGTAGTGGTAGTTTCGAAGCCCTTTCAATCCAGGAACTGCCTATAATGCAGCACTGAGTTGTGCAAGAACCAGGTTCTGACTTCTGGGGGGTTCTTTGCTTGCAGAACTGAAAAGGGGAAGAGCTGCCCAGGCTTTATTTTACGGTTGCATTCTTGCAAGAGCAGTATGTGATTAATGAAGGCTTTGAGCTTGTTATAGGCATGATCAGTCCATGCTGTAAATGGCTATAAACAAAGCAGGGGAAGGTAATGTAGCTAATTCTAAGCCACTGTTTATAAACAACTTGTCAAACTTTATCACTGTTGGTTAATGTCTATTAATAATGTATTAATGCTTTATAAACTATTTATAAATGGAACCTCAATATAGGAAGAAACTTATGCAACTTGGTTCTATGCTTGTGGTTAAGTACAGAATCTTCTTCAGCGCCAGGCTGCACAGGTATTTCTTCTAACATCCAGAGAAGTAGTGCTGCACAAACACTCAAGTTTCTTGGCCTTGATTAATGCAAAGCTGATAGGCTGACAGAAGAAAGAAAAAGCACACCATTCAGAAGGTTCTGACCCGGTACCCACTTACTACTAATTGTATTCCCCCTGATACTCTGCTCTGATCCCTCTCTAAATGACTGGATGCTGAAAGTTTGCAGTATTTGGTTGTTGGTCCCAAGTTTCATGTTGGATAAATACACAGAGGATAACTTTGCTGGTAATTTTGAGTAACCAGATCACACTATATTTGATCTCCAAATCTGTGAAGAAAGTAAAGTGCTGCTGAAGAGGAAATTATTCACTGGCCTTAAGTAAAGAAATGAGCAGACAACCCTCCCAAGATGCCACAAAGAAATGTTCAGATCAGGTAATTCTGTGGAACTCAGTCCAGGTGAATATATCTCCTTGACCCCTCCTTTTCACATGATACCTACAGTAACAAAATTTTTTTTAAATTGTTGATGTCACTTCTTCCTGTAGATGAATACTGTTTTGTGCACATTTCAGCCTGTTGGATGTGTCATAGAAATGTGACATTTTATAAGATCATATTCACTTCAAAAATAGAAAAATTTTTACAGATCAGAATAGTTCTGTGATAAATACTTCAGGACAATAGGAAGCAATAAGTGTGTTTCAAAATGTTATCTAGATCAATTTTTCATGTCTGTTCTTTATAAACAAATCTTCATTATCCATGACTGGACTACACACTTTGCAACTTAACTAAACCATGCTAAAAATAAAATATACTCAACATTTTTTTTCTTTCTCCACATTTATGAGTAATTTTATGATTCTTTTTTTTAAAGATAGTATGTTGTGCTACTGCTAGCCTAATTTACACATAGTGTAAACTGTTTGTAGAGTCCTTGACTCCACAACCCACCTCCCATATCTGGACTACCTATCATTTGCTCTGGGTATCTGACTGTTGACAACGTATCTACCCTACCACTACAAACTGTGCTCCAAAAGAGTAATTTTAATGAGGCAGAACAAAGACCAAATATCTGTACAGTACAACACACTTGTGGCCTAGCAATGGATGTTTCTTGTGGCATCCCACGGGCTCTAGACCACACCACCCAGAGTCCCAGCTTCCTTCCCTAGTCTCCCTCTCCACTTAGCATCCCATAAGCTGGGAAGGGAAAGCCAACATGAAAGTGAATGCATTCCCTGAGACATGTGTTTTTCATCTTCTTGTTTTTTTCCAGTTTGATGTGAGCTGTATTTTGTTGAGGCTGACAAACAAGGCAGCACTGCTGTGTATTTAATGAGGCAGCGCAAGCTCTCGACACGTGTTCAGGGTTAGTTTGAAATTAACAGATGAGGGCCTGTATGACCCATTGAGTTGTTTCTGATTCCTTTAGTGTCACTAAAAGGAATGACCTGTGCTGTTTGTCTTTATCTGGAAAACACAGTCATTAATGTTAGACAACGCAGATTTGCTCTTCTAGACTGTAATGCGGTTTCTTCAAAAGTGATCTGAGCATGTTTTACTGAGCTGCACCTGGGTGAGGAACACAAATGATTAGGAACAAGCAATGTGTCAGCATTAGTGAAGCTAAANAAAGAGCCCAAACTTGTGTGTAATTTTTTTTAATTAAAGGTCTGTCAGAGGAACTTGCAAATTCACTGCCTGTGCTGGAAGAACAAGCACTAGGAAAAAGATACGATATGGACCACACAAAGCAAGAAAATAAAAGGAATATTTTTAAACCATCTCAGTGATTTAAGAGTTATTGCCAACATTTGGAAAAATGGCAGGCTTATGAGACTAAAACTTTCTGCCTGTCAGTGAGACACTGGTTCCTAAGTGTCTACAGACCCCTGTCTGCAGATCATCGAAATGGAATTAGGAGCAAGTGTCTCCTAATGCACCAGAGCACAGGACATTGGGATGTTGGCACACCACAAGCCTGGACTCAAATACCTTCCACCTCCTATATGTCACTTTGCACTGGATGCAGCAAAGGCAGACTTCAGCTAGCTCTGCAAAAATCACTAGGGTTTGCCGTAAGAGGCTGCAAAATGTAGCAGATGAGTGCTTGAGTCCTCTTAGAGACCTCCTAAGGCCAAAGCAGATGGTGCTTGGGATGCCTGAAGAATAAACTTTCATAGCATTTCTGTGTTAACTCATGGTCTGTCCAGCCCGTCAGGATAAACTGTCATGTGTGACAGTTTGGGGGCATTTTTATCAACTACTGTGTAAAGAACGGGGAAAATGTGAAATATTCTCTTTCTTCCTCCTCAATGTCTTTTTTTGGTTTGCTTCCTGTTAAAAAACTTTGCTGTTCGACAATTGAGACCATTCTGTTTAACAACACCCTGGTCTAGTTTCATGGGAGATATACTGGAAAGTGACATCTGAGAACAACATGTCAGACAATCACACATCCGTAAAAGCTCTCCTTCAAAAAAAAGTGATGGGCAATTATCCATCACTCTACACTGCTTCTTTCATTTTTCCCACTGCTTTCTCCTTTAGAGACTGGCCAGCAGCATCTCTTCATCTGCTCATATTGTCCCATCGTGAACTCTCTGGTGGACTCCATTTGATGTGAGAAAAAGACTTACAATTTAGCTCTTTGACAAGTTTTATTTTAAACCTGCTCCTTCCATGAAAATGCAGAGTTCCACCAAGCCACTCAGGTCTTCTCTTTGCACCGGGCTCTCCTGCCAGCCCAAGTGGCCAACTGTGCAAAGCATCTTCACAGCAGATCTGTGACCAGGGTCAAGAGCACTTTCTTTCCAAACAGGCAGTCTTTGGACAATTACAGAAGCTGACCTTTTTGCTCTCAGTGCAGTGAATGGGCTTGAAAACTGTTGAGCTGAAAAAGAGATGTTTTGACACCTTGCCCATTAACACAGGCAAAGCTGTTCACCTATAGTAGCAGCCTGGCAGTCAGTGAGGAGACGAGAGAAATGATGCTAGCACTTCTTCATAGAAAAACTGCAACAGCAGCTCTCTGTTTTGGCAATTGGGGCACCAGCTTTGCACTGGAACAGAGGAGAAACCTATGTCACAGACCAAGTGACTGCTTTGCACTCACAGTTTAGCAACAGTTGAGCACTGGTAAATGATGCACTGTGGGATGTGTAGAGCATACACTTTTACAACCAACTGAGAGAGTTCTTAAAAGTGCAGATAAAGGGCTTCAAAGCAAAGAAAAATGAATGGAAAAATGAAATTAACAATCTCCAGAATTCAGAGCACTTTTATCCTAAAGCCAGGACTCAGGGTCTGCACACCTGAAAATGTCTCCGTTTCTCAACTAGGTAAAAAGAACTTCTTTCTTTTTCTCTTTATTTTGTTAAATGCAAAAAGGAACTAACAGAAAAAACTCTTTACCTAGGTCTCTCACTGTTTTGGATCTGGATACGAATGTATTTTGCAAGGACTCTTTCTCTCATCCCAGGCTGATTTCTTCTAAACCAGCAAATTACTGAAACTTCAGCACAAACAGAAAGCTGCATCATTGTGATTCTTGTGACTTTCTGATGAAATTTACAACATATCCGTACATTTAAGGAACGTTGCTTATATTTAAGTAAGAAGTTGACATTTTCCATACCAAACATGGATAGATTTTAGTCATAGTATTACTGAGAGAAACATCTGTTCCTGTAGTTCCTGAGATCTCAGATGTCCTGTGCTGATGTTTCCTCCACATCTGCTGCAAAGGTCAAAGCTGTAGAAGGTGAAGTTTCTGTGGTTTTTTTAGGAGAGTGAGGTACCATAAAGACAGCAGGGAGGGTATATAAGTCACATAACTGCCTCCTAATTGATGGACGGTGCAATGGAAAGAGGAGCTGTCCTTCCTCTGTACCACCTACACCTTCCTGTGATAAGCAGTCAACACACAAAGATCTGCCATGGGCTGTGCATTATAGGTATAAATCAGAAGTCCCACACAGTGGTACAAAGATAAGGACTTGATCCTTTGCTGGGTTGCAGGAACAGTCATTTATCTGCTCTGAGTCTGATGGCAGGGCCTGAGGAACAGATCTTTGAAACACAATTTTTCAATTAATTTTAAGATCTCTACTGAAAACTGCCTCTCTTCTTTGGGAATTCAGTTGTAGTTTACATATAAACCACTAGGAATTTAATTTCAAAGTGAAAGTTACCCAGTTTTCCTACACAGCACTGAGCTAATTCATCAGGTAATCTCTCACTCTGTCACACAATGAAATAATGGGATACTGGCTACATCCATCCTCCAGTTCAGCCTGTTGTGAAATTATCAGTCTTATTTCTCTGAAACAACATGTGGAAGGAAATGTGCAATGAAATTATGCTGGTGCTCCTTAAGTGATCAATGTTACTAAGTAGAAGAAATGAGGCAATGTGGCCCTTCAGTGAATCCTCTAATTCTATTTGATAAATTAATCCAAAATAGATTAAATTGTATTCTGCCTGTATTTTTCCATTTTTTTTTCAAGCCAAGTACCATTTCCTTCCTAGGTTTTAACTTAAATTTGTGCTTATTAATTTTCTTCTTTATCCCTTCCCTTCCCTTCCCTTCCCTTCCCTTC
>VWZW01004071.1:186632-218723 GCA_013397115.1 Edolisoma coerulescens
TCTTCTCTTCTGTTATTCTAAGAATGCACATCAGAATCAAGTGAACATATTTTTCTCAAATAAAGACAAAAATAAAATACACTCTTCAGGTTCCTGTAGCCTTGACTACAAGCTATTCAAGCACAGTTAATTTCTCTTTATCATCTATGCTCAAACTCAATTGCAAAAATCACAAAAGAGCAAACAAAAGCTCCTCATATAAACACGGCACGCAGTTGTTTAACCTCACATATGGACTCTGCTGGAATGGCTTTGAGGGTTGACCTCTGCCTTGGCCTGAGCCTCCATAGTATTAACTTTAAATTTGTAAGACTTTTGCCAAGGCACTTGTCCCAAAGTCTTACATCTGTCTGAATCTCTTTTCCCGAGGTAGCAAAATGCTTAGGCTTCTGCTTCAGTCCAAGTCCTTAGCTGATATTCTATGGTTGAAGCAGGCATGCAGTTTCTTTGCTGATCTCAAGTTATATGAAGTGATAGGCTACAAAGAGTGATAGTTCTATACTGTTTTGTTCAATGGGAGTGGAAGATGCAGCTTCAATACCTCAGGGAGCAGCTGCTCCAGAGCACTGTGAAATGCCTGTGCTGGGCTTGATTCATATATTGATGGTATAGCATTAGATAGTCATTCACTGCAAAATCCAACGTCAAGCCAAAGTTTTGCAAACCCAGAACTTGTGATGTGCGGTTGTGGCTTGCACTGCACCCCTGTCTTTCACCAAAATGTGGCTGGTTTCCCACTTTTTCTCTGAAAGTGGGCAGGTCACTAGCTAGAATCAGTAAAGGCTCAAATACAAGGGAACTTTGCAGGGCCTGTAGGAGTTGAGCACACTCTGTAAAAATGATAGTCATTTATCTTTGTTAACAGCACTAAGGACATTGCACAAACTTGTAGGAAATTTCCATCCAGGGCAAAGAACAGCACTCCTCCCACCACCTTGTGTTTTTATTGTAGCTCTCACAGGACACAAACTATTACAAAATGACCCAGAGCTGCATCACAACACAGCAGCCAGAGCGATTGATGCCTCTTCTAACTCCAGCTCCCCCGGCCCTGTGACTGGGTGAAGGTCAATGCAAAGAATGAATTAGCTCATACCTGTGATTTGGGAGAAGATATTTAGAATACAATCTCCTAAAAAAACTGAAAGCCACTACAGAAGTCTGAACAGCATTTTGTGGGTTTGTGATTTCTCAAGCTAATTTCAAAACAGAAGGGGATGAAGGGCAAGGGAGTAGATGACTCAGTTTTTGATTTTTGAACTCTCACTAATAGTTTGCTTTCTAAGGATTTTGATCCCTATTCCACCATCAAAATAAAACACCCATGTTTTTGAAACTGCTCCATCACAACCCTGAGGCATGGTCTTTGAAAACGTAGAAAAATTGTGTTTTCTACTTGTTTTGCTAGATATAGAGAATGAATCTGAACACTTTGGTTTTAACCAAACAAAAGGGTACTGGACATTCTGGGATATATAAAAAAATGTATTTTCACATAAGTTCAGTTGAGATTTTTGTTATCATTTCTGTGCTTCTCCCATTACCTAGTGAAACTGAAAATGTTAAGAGAAAGACACTTTCAGCCTGTAAAAGGCCAAATCTTTACTGGCAGAATTACTCGTTTCTGAGGTTTTGCTGTCCTGGAAGCAATTGTGATTGTTTGGTATGACTGTAAGGCCACACGTCACTGTGGCAAACACAGTCAAATGACGGGGATTTGTTTTCCGTTGCATCAAGAACTTATTTATCTCTGAGCTGTTTGTGTTTATTTTTCTGGAAATTTGCTAACGTATAACCCAGGAAACTGGTACATGCTGTTATTCAAAGAATTCTCATTTTAAAGTGCATCCTCCACTTTAAAGCAGCATCCTCTTCATGTCTTAGCAGATTCCTGTTCTGTTGGACCTATAGTTCTTATGTCAACACTCTTCCCCATTCCAATAGGGGTTCATGGGCATCCCGTGCAGATAGTCTAAATTATTTTAATGGTGACAGGAGTGAGGCAATACCAACTTTCTCACAATTCAGTGGGTTTTTTCCCAGAAGTTGAATTTACTTGCCGAAGCAGCTCTATTATGCACACAGGCAAATATGAAAACAGCTCTATTCAGCCAGGGGTGCAAAAGAGGCCTAGGTGCAGCACCTGTAGTAGGAGATACCAGCACAATGCTGCGATATATCAGGACAAATACAAAAACTGCACTTTCTGGATCCACTTCCTCCTACTTATGGGAAAGGCTACCACCCGCCAGGGGCAGCATTGCTTTCATTCCTGGTCAGAGCTGAGATGGGCACACAGTGCCCATCCCTTGCCTTGCATCTGGCCTCAGTGACATTTAAAATGAGATGCAGGTAATATAACCCTGAAGGCCAAGTTCATTAGACCTTCACAAATGATGCAGATATCTGTCTGACTGAACTGACACCCAAGGAAGACATCACAGATGACAACTGCTGATTCTTGGTGTATAGACAAGTGTCTTTCCTTGGACTCTGATTTCCAGTCCCACACACAGATCTGCCTTCCACCCACTGACTGTGTGTTGCCTTCTTGTCCACTTTTTCTCAGACATCATAAGTCTCTCCAAGATATCTGGCATCTCCAGAAAGGGCAGGATTGTTTTACCCTTGCCAGCCTGCCTGGTGGGAGAGAGGAAGTGGTGGGAGGTCTGTATGGGAGTGGTACAGCGAGTCCATTGTCTTTGTTTCATTGTGCTTTAGGATTTCTGAAGGGCACCCAAAAGGGGATTTCCCTGCCTAATGCATAGTCCTGCCAATTTAGGAAGTAAAATGTCTTATTACGCCCTTCTGTTGGAGGGTTTCAAACCTGGGGGAGGAGCTGCACTCGTTCAATGCAAGCTTCAGAAAAAGTCCTACCAGATAACAATGTTTCTCCTTTACACCTTGCTGAGTAAAATTAATATTAAAGCACTGGACTCATGGGGTGGAAAATTGGATTATGTCCTGGGTCTCTGCTAGTTTACTTTGGTACCTATAATCAAGAATTTCAAAAGAAATTTATGAAGCAATACAGATCTCCCAACTGCTGTCTTCCGTCTGAAAATGGAGCGAATCATGTGTGCCTTCTAGTAGGTTTTTGCCAGAATTTCAGAATACAGATTGAGGCATACTTTGGGTTTAAGCAGCTTCCTGCATTATTTAAACCTAATTTTTGGCTGAGGCCTCACCTTTGTAGTAGTGCAACTAAATCAGTCATTTATCTCAATTTCAGAATTTCTTTAAGACAGTAAAGGTCTGTGCAGAAAATATGGAGATTGTGTTGTTCTCCTTACCCTTACCTCCCTGTCCCCAGCTGTTTGTTGGCATCATATACCAACCCCAGTGCCTATGCACATTTAACCAGACAGATCATAAGCTGATCTGCCTTAAAAGTTAGAACTTACAGTCTCCCAAAATAATTTTTCAGGGCTGGTTCTCTCACATTATTTTGCTTGTACCTTGTTGTCAACAAAAGGAAGAGACCAAGAACAAAAGCAGAAGGGCATTACAACCTCTTTAGAAACAGCTTGCTGGATATTAGTCTTAACCTTCACAAATAGAATAACTTCAAATTCCTTCATGCCATGGAACATAAATAATTCCTGCTGTAGAAAACCCATTTGCTTTCCTTGAGTATTTTATGCACAAACCCCATACGGGTGAATTGGCCACAGTGGTTATAGTTTTAGGCCCCCCTTTTGAGCAACAGGAGTGTGCACTTTTTGCTGTAGTGAGTGTAGTCCTTGGATTACCCAAAGCCATATCTATGTCTTTCTCCTCAAACTCATATCATTTTTTCAGCATGTGCTTGGAAAAGAAAGTAGAATTGTCATACTCCCAAACAGAGCATGGTAATCTGCCCCACAGTTCCAAAGTAGAAGCAAAGTGGAAGATTCTACTGGCTGACAAAGATTATCTTCTGTTTCCTGTTTCAGGCAAGAAAAATGAGCAAAAATAAAGGTCATCTGTGTTTATATTAACTATACAACAGTTCCACTGTGTTTCGTAACAAACTTGGGTCATTATTTATCCACTTGTCCTTTATATTACTGCTTTGAACTCTGGGTTTGCTTATCATGATATTTCTAAAATCCGTAAACAGTCAGGGAGAAGTATTTCTAGTTTTCTAAATAGAGCGTTAGGTCATTTTATTATCAGAGAAATATAACGCTGCCCATCTGTTGTTGTTTCACATGTGGAACAGCAGGCAGCCTCCTCCTAACCATTAATTATTTCAAGGAAGTCAGTGCAGCAACTTTGCCATAAGGGCCCAGTTTCGTTTCTGTTCTTTGTGGTAGCTTTCCTCACAGCCATCCGTGAGGTATGGGTAGTGCTGCACTAAGGAAACACCCATTCACCCAAATCCCCAGCTAACAACACACTCTTGGTACAATTTGCTTCAAATGTTTAAATTTCTAATTGGAGCAAAGGTAGAGTTTAGTTTTTGCTAAGGACTTTAATTCATCTCTTGGTTCAAAATCAAATCTGCATCTTCCTTGAAACCTCTGGAAAAGGTGAAATTCTTTACTTCCTAACCCTGGGATACCTGTTAGATCACTGTACTGCTTCCTGCAGCAAGATGTCTCTCTTGTCACTCTCATATACCATAAAATACAGAAGAGCAGAAATGAGAAATAATAACTAACTAGATCCCAAAATCTTAAGTCCATTTGTGGTTCACTGAAAACATGTTCTTCCATGTTACAAGGTGAAAAAAATGTTGAGGTAAACAGGTTCAGTCACAAAGTAAACAGAAATCCACTGTGGTTAGGAGCCCCTCTAGGCAGGCATTGTATTTCTGCAAAGTATCTGTGCAGTGCTTAGCAAAGTTTGCTAGCTCTTGCAAGTGCTACAGTAGTGCAGAAACAGAAGATGTTATTTCATACAGATAAATACAACTAAGGAGTTATCAAGTGGTTTTGTCCCCTCTTGAGTTTAGGTAAAAGAGCAAATTGCATGTGATCTTACCGCAACCTCATATGAAGTGACCTTGTCATAACTACTCTTCCCAGTACCCACTGCCTCCCCTTTGCAGTACCAGCTTCTTCAGGCACACTCTCTGCCCTGAGAATTCATCATTCCACCACATGAATAACTTACTGTGCATCAAACACCAAACTGTGCATCAGGATGTGATGCTTCTGTTTCTGTCTAAGTGTCATAAAGATTTACATTGAAAATTTCTAGCAAAACTCAATTATCAGTTTACTCCTAATGAGAGTGTAAATTAGAGATGCAGACTGGGGGTACCACTTGAGTCTCTGTGGGGTTTCTTTTCTTCTCAGGATGTCTCAGGAGAACATTATACTCTGTGACACACTGGGACTAGCCTGGGCCATGGAGTTTCCTGGAAGACCTGTAGTGTCTCTTTCCTGGGAAGATTATGCTGGGGTGGAGGATGCTTGTTCTGTTTTAGTTTGAGGAGAGATTTGCCAGGGATTCTCCCTGGCAGAACTGTGACCTTCTTCTAGGGATTTGTGATGTTTAAGAAGTCCCCAGCCTCTTTCACATGTCCCCTAAGAAATTTGTCAGCAGAAAGTAGTAGGCATGGGAAAGAAAGACTGAAAAGGATTTGATGGGCCAGCAGCATTCCCCAGAAAATATTACAAAAAAGCTTGCAATAGAATGTTTGTGTCGCTATTATACAGACTTTACAAAGGAATGTAGACCCAAGTGGACGAGTTGGACTAGGGTAATTTTTCTTTAAAGATCAGCTGGCTGGGAATATGAATATTCCAGTTTTATATCAAAATATTTATGAGCTATACATAGGTGAACCTATATCAGGACATAGCTTTGTGTATTTTCATGCAGTAGGGATAACTTTCTTTGTTGCTTTATACAAATAAACCACATGCATGATGAATACAACAAATAAGGTACATGAAAAAAACGTGAGAAGAAGTTTAGAAGTCAGCACTCACTGGGAAACTACACAGATCTTCTCATGAAGAAATGAAGAGGACAGAAATGGGAAGAGACGTGACTTTGGAATTGCTCCATAGTTGAGAAGTTTCTCCTGGGAAATGGGTGCACCATCTTCCCCTTTCTGCAAAAGGAGGAATATGCTCCTAGCTTGAGGAAAAGTGAGAACTACAATGAGACTCAGCCCTGTGCAAGTACCTCAGACAGATTAGTCTTGGTTGGCCCCCTGCTCATATTGCCTGATGCTCATCTACCATGGGTAAAATCCAAGCTAAATGATGGTTTATTCCTTCCATGACACTGATGTACATGTTTTCAGAACCCTATCCTAATCACTGAGAATTTTGTGAGCAGGGATCTGACCAAAACCAAATTTTACTGACGAAACTATTGTCTTCTTTAAGGTCTTACTGCAGGTAACTGTTTTGTCTCTATGAGCATAAATCGTTTTCATGGTGAAGACTACCTGAGTTGTTTTAATGTCAACATTGAAACAAGAAGCATCCTGGGTTTTTTTAATTTATGTAATTCCCAATGACCCATAACTGTCTGCAGGGGCTTGGAACACTTTCAATATATTTAAAAAAACATAGTGATGTGCAAATTAAATGCAAGTTTAGATTAAATCGGTTTGGTTTGGTTTGGTTTGGTTTGACATGTGTGCATGTACATGTGCATGTACATGTGACCAGGCTTCACATGGAGCAGGGTGCCGGTGAGATGACTAATAAGCATATTGGTACCATAAAATATATTCCATTCTCAATTAAAATCCCCCATAAGCAATGGCCACCTATTTCATACAGCAGCAGGGATAACCATAAAACACATGCTGTATTCAGATAGTGCAGTACTTTAAACTAGATGCCTCTGGAAACACAGTTTAAAGTGTCCTTCTTCTACTTTCCCTGTCTCAGACTGGTGTGTCTTTCATCCAAACAGCTTGTTACATGTTACGAAAGTTCTTTAGCCTGAATCTTGGCTCTACCTTATTCACATGTCAGGAGTATAGGTTGTGGTTGTTTTCATACTGACCATACACTACCTAATTTAATAATGAATGTTTTATCTGAGATACTTGCTGGGTCTCTTAAATGTTGTATTTTCTCTTACCTATGTAGCTGACAACTATTTTTGTGTGAATCACTGGATGTATCTGAGCCCATTTCACAAAGGCCAGCTTGCCTCTAGAATGCTTCCCTCAAAGAAGTGGAGCCTGGGCAGAGGAACCGATTAATCCTACCATGATTTTCCACCAGGAGATGCCTGTGCTTGACCCCACCCTCTCCTTAGATCCCCATTACACAGCTCTGTATCAGCAGCAGCAGTACTTCGGAAGATGGGAGACCTGCTAAAGGCAAGGCAAAGTTTTTCCAGCGCTCTTACATTTCTAATCTTCTAAGGGGACTTTATGAAACACGTAGTAAGTATATAATAAAATATACATAAAGTAATGGAGCAGCAATAAAGTAAATTGGAGTAAGAATGAGCTAGACTCTTGCAGGTAAGCAAAGAAACTATAAAATAGGAGGAAATAGAATGAAGGTCACCTGGTTTTTATCAGAAATCTAGTCTAGAGCTCTAAATCCATTTTCACAAGGACAAAAATACATGTGTGACACGTGAGGAAATGAACTCTCCAGGATGTGCTTTGGGAGTGCTCTAGGACAGAGGCATTTTGGAAAGAGGTGATAATGGCCTTAAAATGGCAGTGATGAGATTGTGGAACTCCTGTGTGTGGGTTCTGGAAAAAAAGATATATTTGAAAACAAAAAAAAACCCAAAAGCTCCCGGAAAATACTAGCAGCTAGGCTAATTGTAGACGCTTGGAAAATGGAAAGACATTTCCCTTTTTTCTTTATTTTTAAATAGGAGCTTTTGTAATCTGGCTTCTGTTCAAGGCATAAGGAAATATGTCTTGATTTCTGTGTCTGTTGTGAGGACTCTTCACAATCACAGCCTGCAAACCTAAAATAAAGAAAATCACTGGAAGGTAATATTCCAAAAAGAAACATTAAATAAATAAATAAATTAAATATTCCAAAATACTGCTTATCAGTCATTAGGAAGTGGCCTTTTTTCATGGATGGGTCCATACTGCTATTTCCATTTTTACCCATCCATCAAATAGGAGCTTAGGAAATACTCATGTATCTAACAAAGATATCAGCTAGTAAACTTAAGTTGCAACTTTGAATTGTAGTGACTAAAATAATATAAATGATGGGAAAATTACCAAAAGATGGCTCTAGAGTCCATTACCAACTCCAGTAGACCCACGGTAGACAACTCTTTCTGCTGATGACATGTATGCAATGCTTTGTGTCATTTTAACTGATATTATAGCACTTTTCTTACTGAAGTACAATCGGATCTCAATGAGACTACACACCTGACCAGATTCCCTCTGAAATCCATATTTCTTGTTCCAGTTAACACTCCTCATATGAAAGTAGCAACTCTGTGAAAATGGTGTTACATGGTAGGCTTTCAGAATAGTTATTTATCTGAATCAACTGCAGGAATAATTTCTTTGTTTCATGTTTTGTTTCAAGGAATCAAAAAAAAACCTAGAAGGCTCTGAACTTGCTGTGAAGTATCTCCATACTCTTGGTCACTAGGGTCTACAGCAAGACCCATTCTTTTTTTCTAAGGCTGCTGAAAAACTAGACAGAGGGTTTAAGTTAAAATTAGAAACTTGTGTGCTGCTTCTCTGCAGTTGTGGCTATTTTTTTTTCTAGCTCTCATTGATATCCTCTTACGTTTATTGCAGGACTGCCCTGCTGTTGATAACAGTGGCAGCTTTGTCTTAAACAGTGATGTGGTTATCTGTTGTCCTTGCTATTTGATGAAAATTGATTATATCCTAAACTGAATCTTGTTTTATACTCCACCTGTATTTGCTACACAGCACTGGAAAGCATGGTTTGTAAAGTTATAGACCTGAAATCCTCTTTGAGAGGAAAGCACAATCTTGCATAGACAGTGCTCTTTGGTTGGTGTAGCATCTTTCCGTGAGCTCCAGGGGTCACATCCCATTATTTCCTTTGGCATGTGTCTTGACATGAGCTGCTCTGATGCAAAATGGACTTCAACTTAGTCCCAGAAGCACGCAGTAAACAGCAACAGGGAGAAGGCTCTAGAAAGTAACACAGCACTGGTTTTGAAAGCTGCTGTCCAGCATTCCACCTGCTTTACCTGTCCAGAAAGAGCCATCACACACAAAGTCTCTATCACCGCTGTCTTTTCCGAGCTTTGGCAGCTCTAGAAACACTTGGTCAAAGCACTGCAAAGTACTGAAAAAGCCAGAAGAAATCTACAACACTGAGTCTAGAATGGATTTTTTTAATCACATTTGAAAACTGCAGTTTAGTCAGCAGAAGATCTCAGTGCACAAGCTGTATCCTTGTCTCTCTCTTCCGTGGTTTAGGCCAACAATTAATCATGGCACAAGAGGTAAATGAGTGGGGGATTTCAGTGTAAACTGTGCTGGTGGATTGGTAAACATTTCTGGTATTGTTGCAAATAACCAACACAAGTGTAAGGAATGGAAGTTTAGCTTTAGGCCTGTATGTTTACCATTACGATTTTAAACTGTTTATAAGAAGAAGAGTGCTTTAAATGTTCCTGAGAGATGGGCAAAACCACAGGGCTGCTAAGGGTTTAACTGAGATAAAGTGTTTGCCTTAAAATTCAGAGAAACGTGGCCATTTTGCAGGCGTGGTTTGTCATTTAAAACATTGCTGTTGACATTGTGTTGTGACACCAGCCTAAAACATTTATGGCAACCCCAGAAATGAGGTGTATTAGAAGCTGGAAGGCAACATCTGGATTCTTCCTTATCACTGTGTCCTCAAACAGCTAATTCAGAGTTTTCCATGTAAAATAACAGTGTAATCCCACCAGCATCCCTCCACCCTCTTCCCCCCACCCTCTCCATCCCCCTAGTTTTATTGGAGATGTTAAAATGTGGATTTAAATGTCTTTCAATAACGCCCTAGATCCAGGATGCATAGCAGTAGGTGAAGGTGTCAGTTTTCAAGGTGAGTGGTAGAACATGGACTGGGGTTTTCCACTAGCTAAGCCACTGGCTAAAAGCTAGGTAAAGCTGGGTGCTGCTCTCCTCGAGGCTGTGAACTGGACATGCCACCTCCCACACATCTGCCAAGAGAACTGCTCTGGCAGCTGCCTTCTGTGGTGGAGACCTTGGACTCTGTAGCTCAAATTCTTCCTCTACATGACAGGGGTCAAAACAGCCTTTACCACCATCAAGAAGTTCTCCAAGAGACTAGCAATGTGTTCCAGTTTGAGGTTATTCTCTATCCTGTTTAACCCTGCAGCCAAAACTAGGAATTAAGTATAGCTCTCTAACCAGATTATACAGTGCTGGTATGGGACAGCAAAGACCTTGGTTCCAGTCAGTGTTCCAAGGTATTTTTAAACATCCTGTGAGGTTTGGCACCCTGACTTAGGATTTGTAAACATGTGATGTTGGCAAGTAAGAAACCAAGCTTTGCTGCCAAAACAGGTGGGGAAGGACATTAGAAAGACAAAGTCCCTCACCTTGATGAAAGGGATCTTCACAGGTCTGGTCAATCTCCACTCAGCAGCAGCGCACAGTAGCCTGGTGTTACCTGAGGAGGAGTTTTCATCTTGGGACCATACAGAGGAAAAGGAGAAATACCTAACTTGTGACTATGACAGCCTGAAGTTAAAAATAATAAAAACATTTTTTGTTACTTTGTACAACTGAGTGTTCCAAGAGTGCATTTCAGGCTGACATCAGTGCTCATTAGCAAGAGGAACACAAGGACAGATGTAAGCAAGATAGCCATCTTCACCTGAGAGCTCTCTCTCACTTATTAACATCCTGATCTGATCGCTGTTTTTGTTAGGATGGTACCAAGAAGGCTGTCTGACCATGGCAGACTCTGTAGAGCACGGAACTGCCAACAAATTACATGTCTGTCTGAAGAATCTTTAATTTAAATAGAAAAGACCAAATATGAAGGAGACGGCAAACATCCTTATCCCATGTCACTCATTTTGCTCTTTAACCTTGTCTTCTCCACATTTGGATCTGATGCCTTTTTCTGCACGTGCCACTCAGAAGAAGACCATGTAATTTTGTGAGACTTTCATGTGCAGGTGGGTGACTTTCATGCTGCCCTGAAGTCAGCCCCTACCAGCTGGTGTTTTGTTGTCAGCAAAGGTCTCTCTGGATTGAAAGACTGAAGAGTCTGCAGTCTTCACTGGCTTTGTTCTTCCTTTGTCCCTGTGCCTCATTTAGAGAGCTATTTCCCAAGCTTTTGACCAGCACCCAATCCATTAAACCTCCTCAGTATTGCAAGTGCTCTGTTACTGAAGGAGTATGTAGGAAAATATAGTCCATGTCATGGAGCAGCTCCCATGAAATGAGGAAAATGTTGATGAACTGGAAAAGGAAGATGCCTGTAATACAAAGGATTTGAAGTAGATATGACCCCTGCCAAGTTCCTGGAGGAATTCCTCTTATTTAAAGATCTTGTCAATGAGGGTCTTCTGGATAACCCAGAGCTTGCTGGGGACTATCCTGGATGGAAAATACAATGAACTAAATAAATTAGTTTAGCCTCTAACATACAGATGCTTTTCTATTCTTTCTAAATTATTTTAATGTAGGAGTAGCCCTTCAAGACCATGCTACCTGGGCCAGTACTTAGACTGAGCAGCCAGATTTTACTTTTCAACTCTGTCTCCAGCCCAGATAAGGGGTTTTAGTAGCAATGGAGTGTTTTCGAGCTGCTGTAAATGTGGGGGGTTATTTGAGTTGCCAAGCTTACTTTAGCTGATGAGCTGATGAGGAAGAACTGTCAGTGCAGTTATAAACAATCAGTCATAAACATATAGCTAACATCTACCTAGAACACAGACTGCTCGTGCTGACCTGGAGACACCACTGAGATCACAGCCAGGCCCACAGCAATATGTTTGCAAGAAAAAGACAATTAATTACAGACTGAGAGGTTCAGTTAGCAGGATTACAGTATGCCTCTTTATACAGCAAAAGACCAACTTAATTTTCTCAGGTATTCAGGAGAGTTGTATGTGTCTAATGGCCTTTGATCCTTCCTGAAGGGAAAGATAGTTTATTGTTTGCTAATTCAAATTCTCTGCTGAAATAATGTGGAATCATTAATCCTGGTATTATTTCCCTTTCTTTCTCTCAAAGTTAATAATAATTAAAAAATCTACTTGTCCAGGCATTTATATATGAAGTTCTCTTAAAGAAAAACATCTTCTAGTTTATATATTTGTACTTTTAAACAGACATGTATGAATTTATGTATGAATTTACATCTATATACAAATATATCTGTGTATGTACATATAAAAGTACAGAAATTAATATTATATATATTATATATATTATATATATGTATATATATATATAGGTGTTTTCATACATACTCACACACACACACACACACTCTCACATGTGCATCCACACTACCACCCTGATATTCATAGCAGCCATGCTCTGAGAGAAATCACATGATGAATTTCCATACTGACAGTCATCTTTCAACAGTGCTCTCTTTATCAGAGTACAGTGGTAAGTTAGTGGGACGATGGACTGTTTTATGAATGAGCTATGGCAGTGGTCTCAAATTCTTCATGAGGAGAATTTCCCTGAGAGATCTCTCCTTTCTCTTGCCAATAAAGCCTGTAAAAACAAAAGATTATCAACAGCACTTCACTGAAGCTGCAGGTGAGCCCATGCCAAGGGCAGGGAAGAGTAATGAGGATCTAAGTGTGTTTTAGACTATGGGTCACAGGAAGAAAGCAGAACACCTGGAAGATTTCTAAAAAAAATGATAATGTAAAATATTTCAGAATAGAGTCAGACATTGAGGCGTAAGCCCACGGACCACGTATGAGGTTGGTGAGTTTGAGCTTATGGAGAAAGAACAGTGGGAAGAACCCAATGAAAGTCAAGAGAGACAAGTGCAGATCCCTGGACCCAGGGAGGAACAACCCCAGGCACCAGCACAAGCTGGGGGCTGACCTGATGGAAAGCAGCTCTGTGGAGAAGGACCTGGGGGATCCTGATGGACAACAAGCTGTCCACGAGCCAGCAGTGTGTCCTGGGGGCCAAGAAGGCCAATGGGATCCTGGGGTGCATTAGGAAGAGCATTGNAAAGGGCCAGTGGGCATAAACTGAAACACGAGAAGTTCTATATGAAGATGAGGAAAAGATTCTTTATTTTGAGAGTGACAGAGCACTGGAACAGACTGCTCGGAGAATCTGAGGAGTCTCCTCCTCTGGAGATGTTCAAAATCCACCTGGGTATGACCCTGGGCAATCTGCTTTAGATGAACTGGCTCTAGCAGGGGGATCAGACTAGACATCTACAGAGATCCCTTCCAACCCCAGATATTTCGTGATTGTGTGATTCTGGTGGATTTGTGTAATGTAATCACTCTGCAGTCTTGCCTCAATAATAAGGAATGACTCAGAACAGTTTTTCTCCAAGCATATATTTCGTGTGGGATTCCTCATAATACGGACTTCAGTTTCTTAGCCTTTAGCATGCACCATGGAAAAGCACTAAAACCTAGCAAACCCCACTTCAGAATACAAGTTCATACTTGGACACCTGGGTCTTGATTCAGGAAGATGTTTAATGCTTCCTAACTCTTCTTGGTTTCTAAGAAACTAATGCAAGTTCTTGGAAACAAGAATGTGTGTCTGCAAGTACTTCACTGAACCCATTAAGAGCAGCTTATGTTCCCATCACATTTCAGTCCCTGTCCAGGTTAATCATATTTATGAAGTCCATCAGAAATATAAAATTACCCATTGGTCAAACAGCCATGAATAATCAAGCATATTTAAAATACAAATTGCATTCATGGAAATTATTATATGACAGTGGCCATTCTGTTCAGAATTACTAAAATTCATACAGTAATTTACTCATTGTAAATTATTCACTCAGTTGTAATAAACAAGTAGTTTTCACCACAAGTCTTGGACTGTTCTTCTAAATAAAAGAGATGTAAACTGAAAATTGGAAGGATTCTGGTAAATGGCTATTATTGAGGCACTGTTTTCTATGTCATCCAGAATTGAATCTGAATATTTTGAAAAGGTTTTATTAGATGCTAAAAACCAACAACAAAAGACTGAATTGACTCTAAACAAGGGCTGATTTAGGAAAAATGGGAGCTGTGTCAACCCCACATCAAAGGGCAGAATATATTCAAAAGACTGCTCAGGCAAAGGTCTAGAGTGACAGAGAAAATCAAGCTAGAGAGAGATTTATTATGTGATTAGGACTGTAAAAATACTAGTTAATTTAAACCCTATAAATATAAAAATATTTGCTTCCTAAAGCTAGGTGGTGATGGATCCTTTTTATATCCTGTCTGGGTCCACACATGCAATTGTTAGAAGGTTCCATTGTTTCTGAGGAGTGGTGGTAACAGAATGATAAAGGGACATTAAAAAAGAGAGGCAAAGACCTATTACCTGTAAGAACCAAGGTAAGGCAGGGTAAAGGGTACAGAATGGCCTTACTGCAGGTGCGTGGCAGTCACACTGGGCCCTACGGGAGTCACCCAACACAGCTTGATTGGTTTCCACCCCTGCAGGTACTCTGGAGATACTGCATCTCTGGGGATACTGCTCCCTTGGTGGGGCCAAGCCTTAAGAAATCAATTTATATCAGTTGGTGGTCTGTCTTGGTAGGATAAATCATGTCAAAACTAGTCCCTTCCTTTGCCTTCTTTCTGCACTGTTTCTCTGAAATATCTAAGCAACCTAAAGAGAATCAAAAGAAAACAAAAGACATCCCTGGTAAGTAAATGGAACAAAAGGCAGACAAATCAGTCACATCTTTCATAGCATGAAGATGAGCCTAAATGCTAAGTTTTTAGATACACAACATTGTAGAGTATAAAGACATGGGAACTGCTATCTACACAGTATGAAGATGGGAACAGAACCTAGGCACAGGGCAAGACCTTGAGATGGTTATCCTCAAAGAAATCTATTTCTCAGTTTGAAGTGCTTTTGACTATCCATGTGTGAACGTATATAAAAAGGTTTTTTTTCAGTTTAAGAATGGAATTAAATAGTGCCTTACCCTACACAAGGTTTTAGGCTTAGATCCTCAGAGATATTTGTCTTTGTAAATGAAGTGCCTGAATAGTGAATCCACATGTTACACTTTGGATCAGAAATGCCCTCAGTTGCTTTGTTCAGGCACTCTTTTGAGTCAGCTGTTCAGGTGAAGGTGTCAGCATCACCCCAATGGAAGCTGCTACTCCCACAGTTCTGCTGGCAGAGAGGTTCCCTGATTTGTAGGCAAAAACAGCTTCCTAAATGCAAGCCCAAGGCATGTAGTTCACATATGTAAACCAATCTGGATGATTTTCCTTGAGGTGGTGTTAAGCACCTTGGGGATGATAGCGTCATTATCTGGCTTAGCTCAAGACAGTGCCAGAATCTCTGTGTAGCTGTAAGGCACGGCACCAGCACCATCACACTGGCTTTAATGACTCACCTGCACCTGGCCTTCAAGATCCAAACTGGAAAAATGTGCAAGCAGAATTGACACCTTAGAAATGTTGAAAGAGAACCAAGAAGAAAGTAATCTATAATATGACAGCCAAGAAAGGATAAATTAAATTAAAACTCTGTTGAAGCAGCAGAGAGCCTTCAATTATTTCAACTTCATTTATTCTGACCTTATGGGTCCTTTTATAAACATTTTGAAACCAATGCTTTGGGGACTATGGTGTGCTTTTCTTCTCACAGGGCAGCTAGGTGAGCTAGGTGTCCCAGAAGATTTGCAATAAGAGCTTTCCCCATTCCTGACTCAGGCAGGCTCCCTTCCTCATAATACTAATAACTGTTCATAACATGCGGAGAACTTTTGCTCAAGAGATTTGACAGACAGTGTCTACAAGACACTGACTGAGCATGGCTGGAATTCACAGTGTAGCTGGCAGAGCACAGAATCCTGTAGAGGGTATGTGAATGTGTCTGCAGGAGGGCTAGTTAGAAGAAGAATTAGTATGCATCAGGACCCACTCTCAAACAGCCTGCACAGAGCTGTACCTGCAGTTTTTGGCCGTCTCCTGGACTGAAATGGTGGTGATTTTGATCCTCACCCTTACCCACTTTCAACATTTGTATTTGATGTCTTGGTGATTTTTAATGACTAGATAATGCTAAATTTGAAGAAGTGTGCAATTTTTGGTGTAATTCTCAGAGGCCAGAACTGGGAAATTAAAAACTCTGAAAGACAATAAATGCAAAGTTTTCACTGCCACCAGGCAAAATACCCATTTTAGTGGAAGCCAGGCAGTATTACCCACACTTTAATTTAGAGTAATATAACACAAAAGCAAAATACAGCTAGAAAACAAAGGAGTGGAAGACCCAGAAACAACTTAGCTACCAGCAATCATCCACCCCCTAAAATTCACTAAATTGTAGCCACAAACTAGCTTTTGTCTTTTATGTCAATGGCTTTTTTCTAGGTATCCATATATAGCCACCTCCATGGCCTCAGGACTCAAAACATCATGGAAAATGGTGTCTTTCCATGGTCAACAGGAACCAAATAGGACAAAAGTGTTCTGCATACATGGTGTTTTAAAAGAAGCTGATGTTTCCCCACAGCTAGCTCTCCATTGCCTTCTGTATTAATCCAAGTCCCCATGTATTCCAGCCTTGGTGGCAAAGGCAGCGAGCTTCCACATGGATTGAGAGATCCTCTTATTCCCTGACAGAGGACAGACCCATACACCACTGAACCAGCCGCCTCTGCCATCCACCTCCTGCAGGTGCACATACGATCTGCCCACAGCACATGTGCAGTGAAACACTCCCAGGATACCTGGCCTGCCAACATCCCACAGACTGAGGAAGGCTGCTGAGTCCTTGGGTTGAGAACCCGTTGTTCCGACGCTATGGGAAGCTAAAAGCCTGATATATTGCTATCTATTCAGCTTCAGTACACAACCATCTTTAGGCAGTGTGACTCATCAGTGGTCTGCTGTGACTTCTGCCCAAATTCTATTTGGTGTCCTTTTATTTAAGAAAATAACTCCTCTAACCTTGAAGACTGATTTGATTTCTTGAAAATACAATATTGATTTTTTTCTTTGCCCTTCTGCTAATATTTGCTGTTATAATGGACCAACAATGTAAAAGTGATAGTTAGAGCGGGTACTGAGCTAAAACACAGTGAAATACAACTGACTCCATAGCGCCTTCCAGACTTTCTTATAATCACAAATATACCTGATGAGCGTATCTGTAAAGAGCTTTTTGCCTTTTGTTTTAATCCAGTTGCTCTGTAGGGCTCTAGGCCCTCAAATAACATGGCATAAAAGAATTAGGCACAAAATCTGAAGGTGAATCATAAATAGGTCTGATTCTAAGTTACAGTCAGCACTCCAAGCCATGAGCTCTGACCTCTTTATTTGCAGCAGATCAAACTGTAACTGCTCCCAGCTGTCTACACTGCTTCTCTGCCAGAAGATGCTACTCCCATGCTGGAATGAGAGATGCACATGTGCCTATGCCACAGCCCAGTGTATTCCTCAGATTATAATCAGGGTGGGTGGAAGGCAGAGCATGGTTACACCTTAAACTACAGCAAATGAAATCGTCAGAGCTCATGATTCAAAGCCCACATATCCCAGCTGCACCACACAGGTGGTGTCAAACGGCCTTCAAGGCTTCATACAATTACAGGAGCAGTGCTACTGTGTCTCAATGCAAATGAGATTCCTGTTCTGTTAAGAAATAACCTCAGTTTTATAGATTCAAAAGAAAACCAGCTATGCAGTGACTGAAACTGCTCCAGTTGCGTAGAGAATTCATATCCACCTTGCAGGAGGAGTTTGGAAGCATCCGGAGGAAAACCAACCACTGTTGTGAGTATTTCAGAGTTACAAGGCACAATTGAATTGGATATATTTTCTTCAAAAGTTGTCAAATCTCTAGTGTATTTCTTCCCTTCACTTTTTGAACAAAAACTTAAAATCAATTCTCCATAGATTTGCTGTTCTTTCAAGGTGCATTTGAAAAGGCTGCCTTGTTTTCCTCAGAGTCTCTTGAAGCTTTTGTAACTATCTACCAGCTTGATATCAGAAAGAATTGCTTGCGTTCCTCTTTCTACAAAAGTGGTTGACTACTTCAAGTGGATAATCGATTGGACAGATGACTTAGAAGTCAATTGACCAATCCAGTATCCGGTCTGGCTGATGATTTTTCCTTTCTTTCCTGGTTAAGTGAGGCAGACAAGTGTCTCTTTTGTCACTGTGGGAGCTCTGAGGCTAAATGTAGCCTTTTAGTTAGGTAATTTCACCACTGAGGCAGGAAAAACAGGTCTTTTGCAGTCAATGTGTGAAGGTCAAAGCAAATGGAAGACTAAGAGTTCATAAGGTGGGAGGCTGAATAAAGGCTGGAGGATAGAGAACTTGAATCAAATTTAACTCTCATTTTGGCAGACAGGTAGAGCATCCACAGGCCTTTCTGTTCCTACAGCTTAGAATCACAGAATCAATAGAATCATCAAGGTCAGAAGAGACCTTTAAGATCATCAAATCCAACTGCCAGCCCACCACTACCACTGTAATCCCTAAACCCCCAAACCACATCACCCAGCACCAGATTTAGACACCTCTTGAACACCTCCAGGCATGGTGAGTCCACCATCTTCCTGTGCACATAACATTAGAGAGGACAGCACCATCACCTATCTTCTGTGACGCTTGGAAAATCAGTGACCAGCTCCGCTACAAAGGGGAAAAGCCTTGAAATGTCATATTCATACTCGGAGTTTCCTGCATACATCTCAGATGTTCTTGGGGATGCTGATCCCAAGCCTAATTGTCCATGTACACATCAGTTTGAAAACTGAGGCCTAATGGGCAACCACAGACTGACCTTCAAAGTTCAGGTGGTCCTCCGTGCCTGAATGCAGTCAGTGGCTGAGTACAGTGGTAGCATGGCATTTGGCACCTGCAGAAAAACAAGACATACCTATGACAAGCTGCTGAATGGTGGAAAGATTGTCCTGTTAAGGACAGTGCAATCATATCCTCCTTTCTATCACAATCGCTTTAAAAATTGTGGCCAAAGTCACTGGGTCCCTTGGACAATACTAAAAAGTGTTTCCAGAAGCAAACCAGCTTTCTATGTGGTTAAAAATGAGCTGGAGGAGAAGTTCATAATGAATATTACATTCCCTCTGTATGAAGCACATGAAGGTTCTAATTTCTGTAAGTTCTCTTCGCGTTGTTGCAGGAGTGGGAAGAGGGTGTAAATATAATGTGCAACCAATATAAAGCTACAATGTGCTGTCAGGGTGATGTGAAAGGGTATCTTAGCAGCATAAATGGTTGCCTTGAGAGTTCATTATTGTGCTTACAGTAGCAATACAGCCAAAGAACTATAAATTATCCTGAGATGCAATTCTTTTTTGGCTGAAGGTGATTTAGCATTCAGAAACAGACTCGGTGGAAATCCAGGTAGCACAGCCCCAGTCCCACAACAGACCTTATTTCTGTTCTGTGCATTTCCAAGCACGAAATCCTCACTGAATGGCTCAAACACATTCCTAGTTCCATGGTTTTTTAATTCAGATTAAAACAGCAAGAAGCTTCCTTCCTATCGCAAAAAGAAGGGGAGAGGTCTACCCACTGAGGTGCAGCTTTGCTGGGGAGATGAGCATGAAAGAGAAGGTATGTTCAAATTAAAGGCACCCTTTTAGATACTGTTTCAAAATTCTTCCTGCTGTCTCTTTCCTCTACTGATATGCCCTATGCCCTATGGTGGTATCAGGCCCACGAGACACTGACAGCTCTACATTTTATGTTCAGTGCTCTTAAATTATTTGGCCTAAAGTTCAGCTCAGGATTCATACCATGGTGGACATGGTTTTACCTTTCTCACAGATACATGGTGAGGACAGCCTGTAAAGAGCTTTGAGATCCACAGTAGGAAAACAAATACACTGCTACTTGCAGAGTGTTTTCTTTATAATCACTTGTACATGTTTGGATGTTGGATTGCTGCAGCCTTATTCCCCATCACAGCTGATGACAGTTCCCTCACTTAGATCAGTAGGGGCTTTACCTCATATTCCTTGTGGGGCAGGCTCCAGAGAAGAGTTAAGAAAGGGAAACCCTTTGAATCTTTGGGACATCACATCATAAATCTCTTCTGCAGCACACAGTTCTCCGTGCTGGGCAGTAGCCATTTGCCTGCTGATCCCCAGGGAACAAGGACACTGCTTTTTTCAAGAAAAACAGAGTGTCAATTGGAGCCTCTTATGACAGGAAGCAGGATTTTAAATTTCTTTTATATATTTTTTTTATGTACTCTTTTCCTCTTCCTGTTTTTAGAGAGTAGGAAGAAGTGATTGAAAGTGAAGCCTGGAAACAGCTGGCTTCTCTTCTGGGTCACAGAATTATCCAAACTGTTTGCAAACTCAGGTCTGTAAAGCTAACAAATGGAGAGTCACTAAGTCCACCGTATACTTTAGGTTTCATTTGACGCCCACATGCTGAAACTACCTCACTTGCATCTGCTGATACAGAGAGATCCTTGCTGGAGTGAAGTATCACCCTTGCACTGCTTGTCTGAACATGCTGATTTTCACTTCTGGAAGAATTTTCTTCAGCTTTGGGCACCATGACATCTACGACTCCCTCCTCCACTTGCTTGAGCATGAGTGAAGTCACTTGCAAGTTCCATTCACATGTTTCTGTAACAAAGGTGTTATCTTTGTAAGAGACAGACTTAGCAGAGCAAGGCATGTGGAAGAGAAAGCAAACACTATGGCTGTGTGTTTCCATAACCTCCAGCACTGCAGCTTGCAGTCAGCATAATCTTTGCCTTAGGGGAAAATAAATCCAGGAGCAGCGAAAGCATGCTTCACTCTAAATAGAATTGGTGGGGGGTATGGGACTGTCTCGCTCCTTCAGCTGCTCTTTATACCTGTGCATGGTAGAGCACAGCGAATGTTAAAACAAAGTACATTTAAGAGTTATAAGATATGTTGAAGGCTTCCACTATAATGCTAGATTGGTTAGGCTGGCTTACTGTTTTCAAACATCTTAACTTTTCCAATGCAACTTCCTCAACATGGTTATTTTAGCTGTATTACTTACACATCTGCAGCATGACAGATCTCAAAGCCTATCAAAACCTGTGCTGTTATGACCTAGGATTTACAACATGTGCATGAGAATGTTGCAGAAATGCATCCCTCAGCTTCACTGACTTTAAGATGTACCAATGATCCTAATGTTGCAGCTTGTGAGGGACAAAACTGTCTAGCAAAAACCTGTAGCCTGGAAGACAAGGCACAGCAGATGGATTTCAACTGTCACATGATCAGAGAAAAAATGCAACACAAATAAAGTGAATTTTAGAATGGCCTGGCCCCTATGCACTCCTTATTTAAGCTTTGTGACAGCTTTGGTAAGAGTTTTTGTAAATGGAAGCACCAACATGGAAAAGCTGTCTTAAAGCACTTTCAGCAGTTAAGGACTTTCTCAATCTGTTCTTCTTAGGTTTCATTTGTTAAAATAACAGCGTCTATCCATCAACAACTGCCATCTTAAAAAGAAATCCTCATAGGGAGAAGGAAATGTGCCTTTCTGGGTTGTGTGGTTATCATTTCCAACCACAACCAGATCAGCCAGGACATCAGTACTCTAAGAACTCCTCGACTGTCTCTGAAGCAGCTCTTTCTGGTGGAACTAATATCGGTACAGAGTCTCAGAAATGTTACCAGATATCTCATACTAACATAAAGCTAGATAAAAGAAATGGGTACTTCTCCATTTTGGGGTTTTTTCTGAACTTCACCTCTAAGTCAGAGAAGACTTTTTTATATACCCATTGCTTGCTATGCACTCGGCAGGACTTTGGGGGTTTGCATGTGTGTCTTTTCATATATCTGCCTAGCTCAAATACATCATTTGTACTTTTGCTCCATCAAAATGATCAAGGCCTAAACACATAAATTTCACTGTGAGACTGCCTTTAGGTAGAGACAATCAGACAGTAACCTAGATCTCCTAACATGTAGTTGTAGAAGATGGCCCCACTGAGGTCATCTGCTTTCCCTTTCCTTTCTTTAGAGAAAAGGTAGACATATCTGCTTGAGCAGCATATACTACCTGAAAAGGTGTCCTCCTTCTCTTACATGCAAAGACCTGCACAGAGCTGACCTTGCAGGTCACTGGAAGCTGAGGAGGGGTGTAAGGGACATGGGACACAGCTCTTTCCCTTCCATCTCTCCTAGTGAGAGATCTCTGCAGAAAGGAGGACCAGCAAGCTCTGGTTCTACCGTGATCTCCCTCCACCTCACCCTGCTTCCAGCCCGCTCACACACCAACAGCCGAGGGAGGACCAGGACATCCAGTTGGGACAAACAGAGAGAAGGTCCTACAAAACCATTCAGTCAGGTGATGAGGTGCATGGTATTGAGGAGATAAGAGACAAAGACACATGTGGCATTATACAGAATTGCCTGAAACATCACCAGGCAAAATTAATTTAATCCTGAGTTGTGACACACAAAAAAAGGTGAAATTCCTAGAATGTTTAACAAAAATAAATACAATTTTGACTTCTATTATTTTTACCTAACATAATTTACAAAAGTCTAAGCAAAACAGTAGAAAATGAGTTGTTACCTGTCTTTATTGAAATTGAATATTTGGCTTTGTGTTCATTAAATATTTTGACTGCCTACCTATTTTAGGTGAAAACTGGTTGGTGAGAATACTTAGCTGTGCTATCACTGAACACTGATTATCCTTGGAACCTTCTAAATTATTTTTATCCCCAAAATTATTTACAACAGTTGAATCCAGAAATGGTTGATATTAGACACTCTCAGATTTTCCAGCATATTGAGACGCACCATTTCAGACAAGCAGTCCAGTTCATCAGGGGTCTAAGGAAAGACAGAAGTTCACAGGAAAGGTCTATAAGCTGTAGTCATGGACAACAGGCTGAATGATATTTACAAGATTGGTGTGACTGAAATATGCAGAAAATCCACAGTTTTCTTGCTGAGCACTTACAGAACAGCTGAGTGAACACACATTCGTTCTTGTTTCACCCAACAGTTCAACCCATTGCAGCTGAGAAGCACCAAGTTCACAATTATTGGTATGCAGTCCTCACTGTTACATTTTCACTCAGTATCTGGTGGGGACAGGCCAGAGGACATGCCTCTGTCATTGAAAATTCTGTGGACAGATTAAGCTTTGTACATGTTATTACCCAGGCGAGAACCTGTCCACAGGAAAGGGAAAGCTCATTTTAATGTCATCATTCAGCGGTGCAGCTCCATCGCATGCCTGGTGTGGGTGTTGCCCATGTTGGGGTTTTTGTGTTGCAAAGGGAAATAAATAAGTGATGCTGCCCCTGAAAAGCCACCAAACAGAGATGTCACTGTGACCGACACAGGCTTCTGATTTCCATGAGTTTTCAATTAATGATAAAGCTGTATTTGTTATTTTAACTTAGTTCTTCAAGCCCTGTCTTGGCCATCTGTTGTATGGACAAATGTAGTAATCATTCATATCAAGGGAAAATGTGACTGCTAGAGCTCCTTTTCTCTTCCAACACATCTTATCCAGATAACAAAACTGGTCTGGTTTAAAGGCATCGCTGTGACCTTTATAAATGAGTAATTTACATTTAGGAAGCACAGCCATGACACAAAGAGCCTAGGTAACAGGATAACAGGTCCCATGGTTTAGCAGTGTGATCCAAGAAAAATTTTTAAATCAGTCTAAAAACAAATTCCTTAGTCTATTTAATTGACATATGGTTTGTATGGAGAAGTCAAATCTTCTATCAGAGTAGCTCAGACACAAAAAGATACAGTAAACCTTTGCAGACTATTTTTTCTCTAGCTCATCAGTTTTTTCCAACTGTATCAGTTGTTTCAGTTAAGAGACGGTAACTCTCCCTTCAAGCGCTGACCCACTTCTACCCCTAAATCATCACAGTTACAACACAGTCCTACCAATTGGTGCATCTGGTGCTCAGAAGTATTTTCTGACATGACGTAGAGCCTCTTTTTCTGACATGAAGTAGCATTAATATTATTATTTTATCATCTTACATTTAAAAGTTGCATTGAAGGAACTTTAAGATTATAAAGTCAAAAACTAGGAAGTATTTCTATGACCATAGCCTGTCTGTGCAACTTCCTAGAGAGTGGCCTTCACGGTACAGAAATCACACTTTTTCCCTTGTGACTTCCTCATCCAGTACAACTCTTGACTTTTAGGTTCTCTAGGCTTCTTAGGTTGGATCCAGTATTCATCTTTAGAGAAAGAGCTCAAGAATTTGCTGATGCTTTCCTGACAAAGAATACCACATCTTAGTCTTAATGCAAGTCCTAGGATCTCTTCAGAAATCTGATCCTGATTGCTGGTGAGAGGAAATTAAACCTCACTTGTAAGAGACTTTGAGTATCAAAAAATTGCTTAGCTTGTGGATATTGCTTAAAGCACTAGGCAAGTTTTCCATACCCTGAAGTAAACGAAATATCGATTCTTTAGATAAAGGCTTAAGCAGTATTGAGTTGGAGACCACTTAATGGAAAGTATGGAACACTGTGTAAAAGGCAATTGAATGGATTATGTTCTCTACACTGTGCCCAGAAATTAAAAATTCGATGTGCCCATGACCTTGCTTTTAATTCCCACCCTACTTCTTTCTTAAAAATATTCATCTAAGTTTTAGTGTGGATTTTAGTCAGTCATATTTCAAGCAATATGTTGTTTTCCTCAAGGCTAAAAGGCTTCTGAGGTTATGGATACAGTATTTTATCCTATGGCAGAGAAAGGGTGATTTCACTGGTTATAAATTCATTAACTTTTAAGGTATTGAAAATACTTCTGCCATTGACTTGCTGCAGAAGTAAGAATCCAAAATGGCATCTTGAGTGCATTTCTAGGTGCCACCTTTGCTCACATCACTGGAATTTCATCTATGCCTGTCAATAATCACACAAAATGGGCAGGAGGTGGTATGAATAAATACATACAGGCTTGTCAGGTAATTTAGAAGTGACTAGTTTGGCTTAAGCAGAGACTTTTCAAAACAACACCAAATATATGTAAAAAGAGAAATTTTTTTTCTCACCTCCAGGGCTGGGGTTTGTGGGCAGGCAGGCTGTGCCAGTTGTGCCTTTGACCCGCTGCAATTTCCCCTGCCCACGGTACAGTGTCAGCTAGCATCCAGGGATGGCTCTGCTGGGGCAGGGAATGGGAAGCCTGTCCCTTCTATCTGCTCCCTGGCTGCCAAAACAAATAAGGTAATGCCCCCACTGTGAGTGGTTGATTCCTATGGACTTTGATTACAGAGTGAAAGGACAGAAAAAAAGCCTGATCCCTAGGGCATGTGCAGCTAACTAAGAGGGTATTCTCTTAATGTGAGTATTTATGTACCTTCAAAGTAGGTCTAAACAGTAATCTTCCACCCTGAACAAGATGGGTGGCACAAAAAAGTAAAGAAAAAGAAAGATCCCTCTCTGAAAATTAAAAATAAAGTTGTGTCTAACTAGGCAATCATAAAGAGAAGTGATCATCAAATGTTTCATCTTTGTTCTGAAAATGACTATATGAATGGTTTTCACATCTCTCTTCTGTTTCCCAAGCTCAAACAAACAAAAAACCCTACTTTTCCAGCTCTCTGCCTGTTAAATCAAGATGGATGCTACCATGAAGAGAGTCTGGGCCAGTGCCTGAGAGTTCCAGCATCCTTCGTGAGGCTGTTTCTTGTAAGAATTTAGCTGGGCTTGAGTTTAACTTTGCTGATTTTTTTTTTTTTTTTGGCTATGAGAAACAGCCAGGCAGACTCTTTTGCACAGTCAAGGAGAAAAAGCAGATACGAAAAGTACAATTAACAGATCTGGAACAGAACCTTAGCAGCAGCATTAGCAGTTTTTTCCAAAGAGTCTGCAGTTTGAAATCCTTGGTCATCCCTCCTATGATTAAAAAAAAAAAAAAATCAGAAAGAAGGTTTATAAAGAAGGGTGGTAAAGGGGAAGGAAGATGTGTGGCTTATGCTAGACTCAAGCCTGATCGGCTTAGTTTCTGCAAAGAGAGAAGATCAGGGCCCGGACACATGGCACTAGTTGAAGTAAGTCTATGCAGGAAGAGTCTGGATCATAGAAAAGTAGCCAAAATGTTTATTTTTCTCTTCAAAGTACACATCTGTCCAGGAAAAAATATTCTCCATCTTAGCCATGCATCAGGCAAATATTTTCCTTTATTCACTTAGTCTGATGTTTTCTGTTCAGGTTTCTTCAAGTGGTGCTACTAAGCACTCTGAAGGCTTCCTCAGCAGAGCTGGCAGACAGCAGTAGGATCCCACGCTGTTGAAAGGACATATTTCAAGGGCAACTGAAAAATTAGTGAGGTCTTTGGCAAATCCCCTCAGCTGGCCCAGGGCCCTGTGTAAAATTCATCCTCCATGATACCAAGGGAAGATTTTGGTTCTAGACTCCAAACTCAGAAGCATTCCTCACCTGGTACTTGGGACCAAACATTTTTGTGCCTGATCCCTGCTTTTCAATTTTGTCATCCACCTGGTCCAACCAGGAGAGTACTTGTGGGGTGCACACACACTGCAGAGCAGCTTGGATGGAGGAGATAGGAAAAGCTGCTCAAAATGCAGGGGAGATGCTCGTAGCTCTTCAAAACACAGTTTTAAAAACTGTCTGGCTCAGGAGTCTCTTGGAAAGTGGTATGATCCAGGTAACTCCTGTTCCTGCTGAGACATTGCTGCAAGGCACAAACTGGCCCCAGCACGTGTCCTACAGTGTGCTGTACAGGAAGGGTGTGAGCTCGTTTGAGGTGAAAGGAGTTCCACAAGGAAATGAAAGGCACTTCCAAGAAATCACTCGGGACATGCGTTGCCTGTGGAGTGAGTGCCAGGGCTGGAAGAACAGCAATCCATCTGACCGAGCCAAAGTGAAGAGACTCTTTCCTCTTTGTCAGCGGGGCTAAGTCAACCCTGCTGAAACTTGAAACACCTTTATATGATTTGCATACATCTATGATGCTTGAACTGTGACCATATACTGCTGTCACTATCCTGTAGGAAGATACCTAGCAGAACTGGAAAACAGAAATAATCTGGACCTATAATACACTACAAAGACAAAGAAGACAATAAAATTGAATATAATATCTTACAAGTTTTTTCAAAAATCATTTCATAAAAGCTGTAATCCAGATGATTCAAAAGAACAGTAGTGGTAAAATGCAGCCTTGGTCTGAGAGCTTTGTTTTTCAAACACCTCTTCTCTCTGATTTCCTGTTCTCCAATATAATACAATAGTGGTACCTTCCTCACTCAATAACTATTCTACACATATGGCAGGTGAGGTGCACAGGGCATATACCTCATGAATGTAATTTTCTATGCTTTTTGAAGCAGTCCATTATATAAAAAAGTGAAACGTTCTCACTGGTACTAATAGACCAGCTCAAAACACCACCCAGGTATTGCACAGTTTTTTTACTTTCCTGCTTTTTTCTTTTGGTTTTTGTCCTTCTTTGCAATGTTTTCTTTGTTTGTCTGGCCTGTGCTTTTTCCTTGCAACACCAAGTCAGTCCTGCATTCCTCTGACATTTCAGAAACTTGTGGCAGTTATAAGGCATCATGTGAAGGTGTTTAAATTATGCCTAAAGCAGACATACACAAATTTAAGCATGATCAGATATTTGCGGCCTGCCTGGAGTACCTCTTTTCCTGATGAGTAGCACTATAGTGAGTAGTCCCAGTAACATAAATGAGATGACTCAATCATTTTGTGTTGAAGTTAAGTGGTTGGACACAGGTGGAACTCCAAAAAGTGTACGGAAATTCTTCTCTGCTGAGTGTGCGCTATGAGCAGCCAGTGCATGTGTCCACAGGTCCCTCTGTGGAAACACATCCTGCCTGGCTTCAGTCTCTGCTGGGAATGAGAAAAAAAGTCTCCCACTACCTTGCAGTGCCTACCAGCCAATATCTGCATTTTTAAATGGGATTTTGGAAAGGCAAGCGGGAGAAATGGCAGCATAAAGCCGGACAGAGAAACAGGGTCCCTAAGAAATCACACTCCAGACACTGATTTCCTGGGTGGCAGTGATGTGTTACAGCTGGGAGCTTCCTTCTGGGAGGAATTTAGCTTGAAGACTCAAAGCCTGTTCATCATTAAAACAATGCTGATGGAGGGCAGGCTCCAGCTCCTCCTCCAAGCACAGCTGTT
The DNA here is from genome assembly GCA_013397115.1 of Edolisoma coerulescens. NCBI lineage: Eukaryota > Metazoa > Chordata > Aves > Passeriformes > Campephagidae > Edolisoma > Edolisoma coerulescens. The sequence continues at coordinate 214,862 of VWZW01004071.1, forward strand.
GCTGCCAGCCAGGATGTTGACTCTTTTCTGCTCTAACTAGAGAACACAGATTAAATGCTCCATCACTGTGTTGTCTGTGTCCTCACTTTGTTTTGGGAAAAGAGACAAGCAAAACAGGTGCCTGGTGATGCTTTGTTTTGGATATGGATAGCAAGCAGAGTGACACTGATAAGGTCTGAAGTATGCACAAGCATTTTTTAGGCCCACAGAGGACACCGAAGCTAGTTTAATACTGAGCTTTCTGGTAGGACTTTACTTCTGTATAACATAAATTTGGCATTATACTGCACCTGTGGCAATGGAGGCAATAATCTAGCCCATGAGTCTTGGTCGTTCCAATATAGAGCAGGATGGATGTTTGGATGATGGTTAGCAAATCCCAGGCAAGGGCCATTCCTCTTTAAAGAGCATGTTTCTGTGGGGAGAAGGTGCCCTGGGAAGGGGAAGCTGTGCAGCCACACTGTCAGTCTGAAGGCAGCTCCATAGTGTGCTGTTCAGGATCCCGCAGCACAGCTGCTGATAGAGCCGTGCCTGCATCCCACTGCCCATCCAGCAGCACACTCCAAAGGAAAAGGGGCCCTTGTCAGCTCAGAGAGAGGAAGAGGCAGCACCAGGCCCCTCTCCCACCTTCTCCTCCCCTGCCGAGTGCCATTGTGAGATGCCTGGCTAGTCTCTGCTGGCATGAGATTGTGCAAACCATGCATCTCTTTTCACGGTGAGAGCACAACACAGCCTTGTGCGCCAGCAAAGCTGCTTCCCCGCCCTGCATCTATCCATGGCCACACCCGCTGGTGTGCTACACCCGTGTGGCCTCCCTGACCACCCACCCATGCTCGGACAAGCACGGGGGCGGTGAGGGGCGGACATTCGAAGTGTGTAAGGGCAAGCTGAGATGGTGCAGCTCAGCACAGCCTCTCGGTTCCAGTGACGCTGCACTGACTTACGCCAGCTGAAAACCTGCTCTCTCCTTTTACCATAGTTAACTTAGGACAGGGCTGGAGTGGTCTAATGGTAATTATTGTTAAGGAGGAAGCTGATGTTAATACCTGTTTTTGCGTGATTATAAATGCCAAGGCCTGAATACATACATTCATAGGCTAAGAGAAATTACACACCCAACTGATGGCATTTCATTAGCATTTACATTATCTTTGGGCCCAGAGGGCTCAGTGGAAACAGAGTCTAAGGAACTTTACCCAGGCTTTACAAGGACTTTTTAAATTGAGTCTTGGAAACCTCCAAGGATTAGAGAAGGCTTAGCCTCCCTGGGAATCCTTTTGCCCTGCCTGGTTATCCATGTGGGAAAGAAGCGTGTCTATCTCCAGCCTGAACCTCTCTAGCTTCAGCTTATGCCCATTGTCACTCCCCTTTCCACCAGCCACTGCTAGGATACCATCATGGGCCCCAAACCATCTCTGCTCCAGGGGAAACCAGCCCCTCCTCCAGTCCCACCCAGACAGAGGCCTCCTGGAGCCCCTCTGTTTTGTCATTGTCTCACCTTTCTGGGGCCCAAAACAGAACTTAATGCTTGGATGAAGTCTGAGGGGCGCCGAGCTACAGGGACCATCCCTGTGTCCTATACAATCCATCTGCCCTGTAGGACTTACACACTGACCAAAAANCTGAATCACAGCAAAAACAATGATATGGCGAACATAGCTTGCCTAAACTTAGCTTGCTTAGTTGAGACCAGAAGACCGTGTAGCTTACTATCCTGTCCCGGAGACTAGCCAAGAGAAAGAAGAGTGCGAGGACATGGGAGGCACACAGAGAGGGATTTTTGGGAATGATTTCCCAGATTCCGAGAACTTCACTCTCATGGATGATGAGTTTAGATTTAATAGCTCCTGAATCGCTTTTTGTCCATAAGTTTATCAGATTGCTTTTGAACTCCATGCAAATCTTAACCATCTACAATGTGCTGTGATTAGGAGTTCCACAATGTATGTAACTAAACGTTGCATGAAAAAGTACTCCTTTTCATGTTTGAAAATAACAGGGTTTGTGTTTGAAACTACCGTTTTCTCTTTTACTGCTGTTCCTTACTTCAATAATTCCCTAATAATTCTCTCTCTGTTCCAATTATATGGTGTGCATGGGACTCCACCACATCCACCAGACTACATGCCTTCAATCATCTGTCTTGTTCTCTGTACTTTACCCAGAGCCGATGCAGGAACAAGAACTGCACATGGTTTGGTTTTTATTAATGTGGCTGTAAACCGTGTTTGGCAGAGAGATGTTTTCTGTTTTCTTCTCCTTTTCTTTCCTGAAAGTTCTTATCATGGAGTTTGCTGTTTGGGTGGAGCACCAGCCCTGCCGTGTGTAGAGCTATCTATTTAAAACTCAGGATGTCATCCTGAGTGGGGATAATGCATTGAAACTCATGTACCGGTAAAAACCTTGAAATCCATGCACTGACAAAGGTCAGGAAGAGTTTTTCATCTGCAATCTTCAAATCCCTTTACCTCCACTCCAGTGTCCTGCCTGCTAAGCTAAGCTAACCTGGCTTCCAGGAATACTCCTTTGGGCTATTTCAGTTCTGCTCTCATGTCCTTTCAGTTGTGCCTAACACACTCCAAATTTTGTCTGTCTTTGTCAACAACACAGTGATAGTTTATCAAGGACTATGCCCTCTTTGTTTTTTTTTTTCTATTGAATTGAAAGTTTTATGGCATCTTTGTATTCCTTTCTTTCTGCAACCTTACTGATTGTTTTAGGTCTCACATTTACCCCAAACACCCAAACTTCATCTTTTGGAGTAACTTACCTCAGCATGTCCATTCCCAAGAAAGCGAAGAGGCACTGAAGGACTGTGGAGAGAGAGAGCACATGAAGGACAGAAAGAGGGAGTGAGACATCCCCTCTGTGTACACAGTCCTATAGCCTTCATTATGATGGTGACCAGCCTCCATGGACACTGTTTCAGAGACACTAAAATGGCTCCAGCATGAGCTGTGAGTCCACACATTGGCATTACTGTTATGCTGAGAGCCACCTGCTGCCACCCCAGGGCAGAGTCTGGCCCTCTGGGCGCTACTGGGAGTTTTGTATTGGTAGGGTAAAATCAGTGCTGTCTTGAGTCATTGTCCATGAAAAGGGAACAAAACCTGTTTTCACTGTTTCACCTGTCCCAGAGAGCAGCAATATTTCTGAAAGCTGACATATAGTTAGTTCAGCAAAGTATAAAGGCCCCACTCTGGCTCATATTTTTCTTCCTATCAATGACTTTTTCTGTGGCTGGTGCAATGCTGTAATAATAGTCTCTCACTGTTCTCTCTGTGAACAATAGATATGACCTTTTACCATAAACTGATGTTGCCAGCCTTCCTCAGAAAGGTTGTGGTCTGCGGTGTGTTGTGGGTGAAGCTACTTGGTGGGGCAGCCTGTCTGTACAGGCTGGCAAAATGCCAGAGCAGGTCTCATGTGTCCCACACCCTATCTCAGACTGGGACCACCTGATTTAATCAGCAACACAGCCTGAAAGAACAAAAAGAACAAAAACATCTTGTGTCCTCAGTAAAGACATCAGATATAACAGCTCTGTACATCGATGGAACAACATGTTGAAGATCTGGCATCTTTGTGGTTCTGCCACAGACTTCATGTGCTTTCCTGAAAAAATTGATCCACTGTATCATGCTTGAGTTTCCAGCTCTGTTCAATAGGGAGTCATTATAAGGACCCCCTAAAAGCTGAGAATTATTTCAGTTAAATCAAAGGAATGGTGCTGCTGATGATCTTCAAGAACTGAAAATATTTCACAGAATCATAGAATCTTAGAATGTTAAGAGGTTGGAATGGACCTTAAAGATCATTTAGTCCCAACCCTCGCTGCCATGGGCAGGGACACCTCTCACTA
>VWZW01004071.1:218852-230810 GCA_013397115.1 Edolisoma coerulescens
TCCAGGTGGGGTCTCACAAGAGCAGAGGGGCAGAATCCCCTCCTTCGCCCTGCTGGCCATGCTGCTGGCCCAGGATCCCATTGCCTTTCTGGGCTGTGAATGTACGTGGCTGGGTCATGCTGAGTTTTTCATCCACCATCACCCCCAAGTCCTTCTCCTCAGGGCTGCTGCCAATCACTTCTCCACCCAACCTGTAGCTGTGTCTGGGATTGTCCTGGCCCGGTGCAGGACCTTGCACCTCACTTTCACAGAATCACAGAATCACAGAATGGGCCAGGTTGGAAAGGACCACAGTCACCTGGTCCAACCTCCCTGCTAAAGCAGAGTCTCCCTGGAACACCTGGCACAGGATCTCACCCAGATGGTTCTTAAATATCTCCAGTGAGGGAGACTCCACAACCTCTCTGGATAACCTGTTCCAGTGCATGGTCACACGCAGAGTAGAGAAGTCATTGCTCATGTTCAAGTGGAACTTCCTGTGCATCAGTTTCTGCCCTTTGCCCCTTGTCCTATTGCTAAACACTGAAATGAGCCTGGATCCATCCTCTGACACCCTTCCTTCAGATACTCATAGACATTGATGAGGTCCCCTCTCAGTTGTCCCATCTCTAGACTGAATAGGCCCAGCTCCCTCAGCCTTTCCTCACAAGTGAGGTACTCCTCTCACCCCATCATCTTCATTGCTTCCACTGGACCTGCTCCAGGAACTCCCTGTCTCTCTTGTACTGAGGAGCCCAGAACTGGACACAGCACTCCAGATGTGCCTCACCAGAGCTGAGCAGAGGGACAGGATCACCTCCCTCAACCAGAAGGCAATGCTCTTCCTAATGCACCCCAGGATCCCATTGGCCTTCTTGGCCACAGGGCACACTGCTGGCTCATGGACAGCTTGTTGTCCACCAGGACCCCCAGGTCCTTCTGTGCAGAGCTACTATTTCTTGGAGGTGAACACTGTCATTTCCTTGCTGATTACCAGAAGGCATCTGTGGATGTTAGAGTAAATAGTAATTAATTGACCATGTAAAATCACAGATGACTGAAGAAGCTGACTCATATCCCACCTTTTTGTTTAAACTTGCTGTAAATTCTTCACATTTTTGATTGGTAAGAACAAAGATAAACTGCTTTAAATGTAACCGCAACCTGTAAACATTACATGCAATGTCTGAAGCATGGGTTGGATTTTCTTTTGAGTGAGTGGGTGCAGCTTCAGCTGAGGCTGAGAGGTTGGATCGGCAGTTTCCAAGCCATGAGCATCTCCTCCCTGAAAAAGAAAAAAAACTCGAGGGTTTTTGCAGAATGAAGAAGAGCAAAACAGCTGTCTTAAGGCCAAAGGTATGTACTGACAAACTGGAAGAAATGGAGACACAAGGGGGAATTTTGCTGGAAGAATATTTAGGCTCTCCAAGAACATAGGAGAAATGAGGCAAAATAGGTTTTTTATTGTGGTCTCTGGCCCAAAATACAGATAATTAAAGGTTTTGAAAATATCCTCACATGAATGAAAAACAATAAACACATGGGAGTGAGAAAGTTCCTCCTCTCTTGAGAAAATTTTGCATTTGTACAGAGCTACACTGGAACCACAGGAGACTGAACACTGCTCCCCAGACATTTCAGACACCAAGAGCTGCTGAATGTTGATACTTCTATCTTTTGTCAGACTGCTCATTGCATCCACCCCATCCAGATCCTCAGGCAACTTAGGCTGCAGAGTGTGAGGTCAGCCTGGGTGCTAGGGCACTCTTCTGCTCCAAGGGAAGTCACAGCACAGTTTCTTTCTCTTCATCACATTACAGCCTGCCAAAACCATTAGCTTACCTGAGAAAACACAGTAAGTCCAGAAAAGTGACTTTTCAAAACTAGGTCTGCCTTCTCCAGTTGTTCACAGGGAACAGTACTTGCATTTGATTGCTTTGCTGATCCTTAACTATTTTGATTTTATTACAGCAATTCTTGCTAGCTAATTATTCCCTCCAAACTAGTTCAGCTTATCCTCTCCCTCTCAGCACTTTACTCAGGATAGTTCTCTCATTACTTACTCATTTTTGCCAGAACACTGGGATCTGTATCAACGTGACTTATTTTCTCGAGGTGTCCCTGACCATCAGACACTTCATCAGATTCTTTAATATCTTTTGCATCCTGTTACTGTAGACAAGTCATGCACCTGCTGGACCATCTGCCGTTGCAGACTGCAATTCAACCCACACACACAAGAGATTTCTTTATCCATTACTTTGCACTTTGTTAAATGGTAACTGTCTGTACAGTGAGGCTCTAGTAAGGTTTTTGAGAAGGTGCTTGAAAAACACAGGCTAAACCTGATTTTTTCCTGCCATTAACTTGAGAGACTCCAATTGTGCCTCCAGAAGTTGAAAGGAGCACATGGGGAAGCCTGCAAGGCAGCGTGGCATGCTGAGTGCTGCTCATCCTGCAGCCAGGGAAAGAGAGCGCAGTGGCACTAGACAGCTAGATTTTCAGGACTCTTGCACAGAGTGCAGAATTGCTTTTATTCCTTTCCTGAATTTTTTTTTTTCGTTCCCTGCCTTTGTCTCATGTTCTGTTTTTTGTTCATATTTCTGGAATGGTACAAAAAAGCTGTGCTGTAATCACCTGATATTTGCATTAATTTTTGGGTTGCCATTTATTTTTTCTCTCCTTCTCTTTGTCTCTCACAAGTTAGCCTACTGAGAAGTTGTTTTGGAGGTTTCTCAGGCAATTCAGATAAATACACAGCTTTCCCTCAAGCTCCCAAACCCCTGAATTTGCAATACACAATATTTTCTTTTCCAATTTCCTTGCAGTACAGGCTGAGAGTAGAATGACTCCAGTTTGTTTTGCTGCTTACCATGATCCTGCAACACTGAGAACTATACAGCTGAGTTTGGTGTTTGCAAGTCAATTGTCTTTAATTTCTTTACCCTCTGTTCAGTCTCTGTAATGTGACAATAATTTCATTTTTAGATACATGTTACTTTGCTGCCTGATAACAGTATATTGACAATATTGGCAGTGAGAGAATAGCAGTATATTGATAATATTGAAAGAGAAGTCTTCTGTTACTTTTTGTAGCTTGAGAGAAGAAAACTGCAGGTATTGTTTTGGTAAATCTTAATCTACTGTATTGGAAGTGTGTGTTCCCCAGGGATAATTTTCTTGGATGACTTACTTGCTTAGTTTCTCGAGGTCCTTTGGAGTTGCTTGTTTTAGTCAGTGTCCCCCGGCAACTGATCCCATGTGAAGAGACTTGACCAAAATGTCTTCTCTTAGTTTTCTTTGTTCAATATATTGTTATCACTAGTGCTGTCCTAAGACCGCTCAGCGGGAACACATCAATTACTGGCACAACCCAGAATATTTCATGGCAATAGCTTCCACTGACAGATTCTTATCAAATCATTAGGATTTGGTCAATTGTTGTCTCTTTGCTTTTGCTATAGAGTCTTTTTCTCTGGAGATACCACACAATTGAAGTGGCAAACTTAATGAATGCTAATAGGAGGCTGACCACCCTTTACCTGCAGAATGAAACCTTACAGAAGACAGGATAGCTAATACCCCTTGACAGAGAATAGAGGTCAGCATGGAGTAGAAACAGTGGCTGTTGTCTGTCCTGTAACTAGGTTCAGACCTTGGTTTTGGTTGTAAATGTTACCTTCCCGTCTCCAGATATAAACTGAGAATTTGGTTACCAGTCCCATAGATGAGGTGGTGACTCTAGATTACCAAATTCTCTGCAGCAGCTGTGGTGAATAGGTCAGGAGCAAACTACAGGATTAAATGGGTTTGCATGATGAGCCCACATAGAGCTACACATAGCAATCAAATTAACAAACACCACTTTCACATGCTCCCCTATTACCAACTTATTTGCAGTCTTTCTGTGGGTTAATCATGAACAGGCAAAGGTCTGAGCTTGTGGAATAGCACATTCATTGTCAATTGTAACTCATGAGTAAACTTGCAGGAGGAATTGCCATTAAAATACTTTCTTTCTCTGCTCAGTGAGGTGCTCCCACAATTTTCAGTGCTTTACTAGCAAGCTGTATAGAACCAGTACATTTAGGGTAATAGGATTCCTGTCTTGGCTCCATTTTGAATGTTTTATGAGTCAATTAAAAGCACTTGAAAGAATTTCGTGACAGAGGCACCACACATTTTATTCCCTAACAACTATGTTCTGCATTGTTTTCATAGGGGTAGGATTAATGAAGGTTTTAAAAACACTTTGCCCCAAAAGGAAATACCCAGATTCCAGTTATTTGTATTTTTAAGCACTGAAACTTAGCAGTATAGTGTGTAGGAATTTTTCAATGATCCAAAAGAACTCTAAATATGTATGTATTTAGGTCTTCAAGCATGCTAAAGTATTGTGTTTACTGGGATCTCTGTGGCCTCACAGCACCTTCTGAGTTTTATTTTGTTTGTGTGTGCGTGTGTGTGTGTGTATGACCTGAGAATCTGGAAAGAGTTCTGTCTAAAGAATATTTCAGAAAAGTTTTATCCCCAGAGGAAATCACATCAGTCTGATTACATCAGAAGATTTAAACTGCTGAGGCTCTCCTGCCTGAGCCCATATTCAGACTTCCTTTAGAAAGGGAGGAATTAGTCAGCAAACAGAAAAGTATTTGTTATCTATATATTTTTAACTAGGGATCAACTGGAAGTAGCCGTGATGTGTTAGGGACAAATTTTCAGGCATGAAAATCACTGTTTCCATGGACTTCAAAGGAGCCATACAAATTTTGAAACCCCACGGGTCAGACCTCTGGATTTTTCTTCAACTTTCACATTATATTCACTACCTTCCTTACCACATCTTTTGCCAAAGTTATATTTAGCCTTTTGTCTGATATTTTATGCTGAATTCAATTTTCCCACCACCACTATTCAACTCACATTACCTTCATTCATGATTTTGCAAAGCCATTAAAAAAAAAAATTAAAAACTTTTTAAACTGTAGTTTTAACTCTCCCTTGGCAAACTTTTATTAGGTGTAGAGCTTGGTAATTTCTGATGCCCCAAAATTAGCAACTAGGAGACAGTGACAATGAGAGTCTAGTCACCCTAACTGTGACAGAAGGATAAGGCAACAGGACTTCACACTATGTCTCTGCATTTGTGGAAGAACTGGAAAGTAATTAGTCTGGGAAGAAGTAATAAGTTCCTATACAAACTCTAAACCAGCACTCACAGATCACCACAGTCACTACTTGCTTTTTAAAATATAATGAAGGCTCACAGTGACCTGAAATCTTAGACACTTGTTTAATTGAATGCAAAAAAGAACACTGAACTGGTCATATCGGGTCAAACTAAAGTCCCATCCAGCTTAATATCCATTTTCTAATACTGCCCAGGAGCAGGCCCCTAAAGAAGATTACAAGAACTAGGCATGTAGAGAGTGATTTTCTGGATTTGTGCCCCCAGCTCCTGTATTTCAGCTAGGTACTATGTTCTTAGGATAACTACTGAGCCCCTAAATGTATTTGGGGTACATTCCTCCCTCCCCCCACATCTTCCCTGCCTGCTACACTTGGCAGGGCTCAAAACAGACAAATACACAGTTTTTGCTCTGGCCTGTCTGTAGGTAAACCCCACCTCCACCCTACCCATCAGTGCACTGTGTTAAACACAATTTCAAAATATTATTTTTTGAGGCTTGAAATAACTGGATTTCCCTGGGCTTTAATTTACCACTTGACTAGTTTCCTATTTAACCTTTCTCTTCAATCCTTATTTCAGAGCATGAAATGATACCCCTGCACACCATATTTCTCTTTTTGAGGCAAGCCTACCAAAATTATCTTTTGCTTGGATGTGATGGGAAATGCATGCAACTTTCTGAAACAACTCAGTGAAAACAACATATTGCTCATAGAAAATTCTCAGTAAAGGTTGCAGCTGAGAAACTTTGATAGGAGGAATGGCATATCAGACACACTTTACCCAAAGTTCTACTTATTTTGAGAGGAAAAGGCAAGAAAACTTTCTGAAAGAACATTTTTTCCCAAACCCCATTTGTGAAAGGTACCTAAGTGTGTGTCTGGCTTTAAGCAAAGGAGTTGTTATAGAAACAATACTGTGCTTGATATAATGCCTGCTAAACCATGGATTTAACCAGGAACACTGCAATTAATCACACAAATTTTTGCAGCCTGAGCTAAACAGTCAAGACTTGATAGCTATTGATATATATTTCTAACACAGATAAGACACAGCAGGGAATCTGACCACTGGTTCAGGCTTCACTTAGACACATCTTAATTTTCTTGCTGGATGAAAAACCTTAAAACAAAGCTGCAGTGACTGTACATCCTCCCTAACACTACTTAATCATTTCTGCTTGGGATTTAAATAAGAAGAGTTATGGGGAAAACAAAGCCCACACAGACAGCCCTCTCCCCACAAGCAATATATTTATGTTTACAGCTGCTCATCTAACTGATTTTCATGAGGAACAAAAGCTCCAGTTGAATCAGGGCAGTTCTGGAGTAGCTGTGAACATGTGTGTGTGAGTAGGTATGTACATAGGGGAAGTCTCATCCTTCATTTTGTATACTAATGATGGAATGGATCCAAACAATTTCTGCATTTAACTGCAGGACTTTTAGCTAAGCTCTCAGTGAAATCCATACAAAAAATGTATATCTGCATGTGTGGTCTGTGGTGCTAGACTTGTTGGTATGTTTAAACAAGAGAATATCCTCAGTCAGTCTAGTCACAGTTGCCCCACCACGTACTGGGACAGAGACAAAGAAAGAAAGCATGGTAGTGGTCTGAGAGCTTACTTGAAAGAAAGGGTGGTTTCAGTTCCAGTTCCTGCTCTCCAAAGTATTTCACCAGTCCAAAATTTCTGGCAAAGCTGCCTAAGAGCCTGTCTGTCTCCTCAGAGACGAGAGATGTGCACTTGCATCTCTTCAGGCACATAAACAAATTGAGCTCAGGTTTCTTCTTCCTGGGGAGAGGACATTTTCCACCACTGGACTGTAGGCACAGGCAGGAGGGAGGCAGTCCCTTGTTACAATCCTTTTCAAATAGTATCTTCTCTTTCTCTGGTATTTTTGTTTCACTTCGGGGCTGGGAAGGCACCTCCTCGCAGCATGGAGTTGAAAGCTTCCAAAGCTTCAGTGAGAAATCCTGTTTTATTGTTAACACTTTGTTAGTTTCTTGCTTAGCAGACATGGCAGTTGTGATTCCCACCAGCAGACACCGAACACTCCTCAGGTGATGAACATGAAGCCTTTGTGTGCCTGACTCAGGATATTGTGTTGATGATCAGATTATGATGAGTTTGGAGCTCCAAAGCTGAGAGCTGCTTGGTCTAAATACCCTCTAAGTCCTGTTCCCCTTCTGTAAAGAAAGAAGCTAGCAGCTTTGCCACACAGCCATCAGCCACAGGGGTGTTTTGAAGACGATGTATCTTGGAGATTGCGTACCACTGGGATAACCTCATGGAGAAGGCTGTAAACACCTTGGATGGCAGTGTGGGCAGAACACACTCCAGAGTGCTTGTGCTGTACTGATTGATTCCAAAAGGAAGTTGTTTTCTTCACAGAGCCTGTGGAGCAAAGGCAGCACAAAGTGGAGCCCTTGGAGACCCCAGCCCTTGGAGACTAGCCAGCTGATTGCATCGGGGACACTGGGATAATAACACACCTCGGTAAATTGCACCCTGCCAGGAGCATAAATTTTGCTCCCACAACATGGCAGGGATGCAGGCTGGTCCCAGTGCTCACTCAGTCAGCTTACTGCAGGACAGGCCAGTGGTTGCAGCAGACAGGGCTTGCAGGGGATGACAGAAGCCAGAGCTCTACTGTCCGCATGGTGTGCAAACCACGTAAGGCATACCTGTGTGACATGATGGCCCAGAGACAGAAACAGCATTACCAAACCCACTGGGCAGAGCACAGTTTGAGGTTGCTGACCATGAGAGTGCCTGCCTGGAAGGGGCTGGGACCAACATCCATTCTGAGATGTGTCACCACAGAGATAAGGGTGCTGATTGTGATGGGGTACAAATTAACCATGGATTTATGCACAGAGTGTGCCAGTCTAATTTGGAAGACCTGTTGGTCGCTCATGAGTGCACCAGGACAATAGGGATTATTATGCTTGGCCACTAAACCCTTGCCCACAGAGACGAAAATTAGTCTGGGTTCAAAACAGCTATGCATTTAATGATGATTTTTTAAACCACCTCAAAGCTCTGTTTCAGCATTTTTAATCAAAGGCACTTTTAATGTGATTAGACTTCTTTACCTTACCAAGTGAATTGGTCTGAACCTAATTTCATTTTTTTTTTAGTCTTGAATTAGAATATCCAAACAGAAATTGAATAAAGTTTTAATATACATTTAAAAAATTAATTTGGATTTACTTCCATGAGAGCAAAATGTCTGGACTGAACATGACTCAGTGGAGTCACATCGATGAAGTGAGAGAGCTGTCAATCTTCAGTGCAGTCCTCACTGCCAGTGCTGAAGTAGTTTGGATTCAAATAGGGGCAGCCAAACTATTCCTATTAATAGATTTTCACCTTCCATGCCTTTTTGCTTAGTTATTTTCAGAGGCCATACCCTGGGTTATAACTAATGATGTTTTTCAGGAGTGTAGTAGTCTGTAGAGACATTCAGCCCACAACAAACAGCATCAATGTCTTGCACATTAATGCGTCTAGCACTCTGTGTGTGTGTGTGTGTGTGCATGCATATATTTATATATATTTATAGTTGTGACTGGATGACCTAAAAAGTTCCGAAACATTAAATGTTAAAGCACCCATTTATCTAGCTGTGAAGGTTTCCTGAAGTTTCACAAATTGAGTCTGTAAAAATTGTTGGCAAATTGGAGGCTATCAGGTCTTGTTTTAAAGCAACATATATACAGATACATGTACAAACAACTCTGAAATGTGCCATTTCCTGAAAAGAGACGTTAATGGGACGTCATCACCTGTCACAATTGCGGCTGCTGCCAAAGATGTTGCCTTGACCTTTAAACGGCTGTTAGGATACTTCTGTGTAATCAAGATTTGCATCTTCAAAATGTCAGTAGAACAAAAGGTACTGTTGTCCTGACTCAGCTGAGTTGATGTCAAAGACCTGGTGCTTAGCTGCTGACAAAATTTCAAGTCAAACTTAAGATAAGACTGTGTTTCATTCACAGTTATGTTTATAATACATAGTTCTCATTTCATTCTGTTTGGGATGATGTTTCTTACTCTTTTCTTGCTACTGGTGGAGGGCAACAGGCAGTTTTGAAGTTTATGCAGATTGTCTTCCACTTGTCTTCATGGGTTTTAAGGAGCATAAAATGAAGAAAAAGAAAATGGCAGTCCCTAGTTTAAGAGAAGAAGGAGAACAGGGTTAAACCATGTACCTAATTATTAATTCAGGAACTAATTTTGTTAAATGAGTACATTTTCTGTACAGAAAAAAAAATAGTCTTAAACCATTTTTTGCTCTCTTGGTAAGGCATTGGAATTTCAAAGTATTTGTAATTAGGCCCCTTTTGTATGGCCAGTGTATTTGTAAAAATGAACTTAGAAGCAAGAGAAAACCAAATTGTTGAAATTATATTCAACTGTTTGTTACTCTGGAGCACTCTTTGTTTATTTTTGTTTACTCATTTGTCTCTTCTAGCTTGCATTACATTTTGCAGAGATGGCAAAGAGCTGGCTTGAGTGAAAAATTAGAGTGAAAGATATGAGTGAAAATTAGAGTTAGCAGCATTCTGCGTTCACTTCACATGATGTAAGTAAGTTCACAAAATGCAGAGGTCCAGAAGAGCCAGACTACCAACGATGAGCCTGGGCATAGGCAGAGCTTAGTTTTTGAACTGAAGAAGCTGACATGGAAATAGCAAAGAGATGAATGAGTAAAAGCTCCATACACAGTCTCTACCTGTCTATTGATGACAGGCAGGCAGCACTCCTTTTTACCTGTCATGTGATAAACTGATGTACATGGAAGTTTGACTGCTGTTCTGCAAGTAACTGTGCAATTCTTATGAGATTGTGCAACATGTCTGAGCTACGGTTCCAACTCCACTGAAATTATGTAAATGGTCCCATCTCTCTAGTTCAAGAAGTACAAAGTGGCCCTTGGCTGTAGGAACATATAAATTATGTCAAGATCAGTAGATTGGACTGTGCTGTACCAGCTCAGAAGATTGTTGTACACTGGACATTTTCTGACCGATCTCTGACAAGCCAGCTCTTTACCACAGTTCTGCAATGTGGGGGTAAAATGGCTGGGTTAACACCATGTTAAATCAGCTGCTACCCACTCTGCTGAAGTATCTCACAGATGGCAACAGCAGAGAAGGAGAGGCAGACTTACATGCCGTAAGCAATACCACCTTCTTTGGCATTGGTGTATACAGGAGTAAATCACAGCCTCCAGCTGTAGATCTATGACACGTTGCGTAAAATGAATTATAATCTTTCTTTTCGGAATAATGGGCTTATTTCCGGAACAGATTTCTGGTATGTTTTTCTGAGAAATTTCCCACTTCTAACAGACAAGGTGCAGGAATTCATCTGGAGTTTCATTTTTAGGCTGTCATTTTGAGTACGTTCTTGGGCTGCTGGGGTCTTTCCACAGTACCTCACCCTCAAAAACAGGGTCTTTCGTGAGGGTGCACCCTGTGTCTTGCTCATGGTGCCTCAGTGCCAATAACTCCCTGGAATGATGGTTTAATACTGATGAACACAGCCTGAAGACAACGTCTGAGTATTTACATTGTGCAGAGTACAGAGGACCAGGTTATATCGAGATTATTTAAAAGTACACTTTGTTAGCCAACAGAGTCCCTTACGTTTTGCTGAAGTAGGCTCCCTCCTTGCTAAGTAGTGACCCCTTAAGGAAAAACCGAGCTACTGCCGCCAGCGCTATCTCCCCATCTCCAGCTCTTCTTCCGTGAGCCTTGCTTTTTCTCCCCGCCCTGCCTGGGGCTTGTCCCCTCAACTTCGGTTCAGCACATTTGAGAAAGGATGTCGTAACGCCGTCTGTCAAGAAACGCAAATTGTGGCTCAGATGCTTCTGTAATTTTTTGTGTCAAGAATTGTATCCATGTCTTCTCCCCTTATTCCCCTTCCCATCTTGATTTGATTTTTCACTAAAGTTGTATCACCGGGCCACGTAGGAAGTATATTTTTTTTGCTCTGATGTTTTGCAGTCGATGTTGTTTGCTACTCTTCTTTAACCATACAAACAGGACTTAGACCAACAATGGGGTTTTTTTTCCGTTTGTTTCAAAGTCCAAGTGCTGAAAAACCAAAATGTTGGATAGCCACTTTTCTTCAAAAGCTTCTTGCTCCAGGAGAGTATGCTGAAAAAACTGAGCCCAAAAATTTTAGCCAAGAAGATGAGGAACTCAGTATACATTGTCTTCTTTAGGCCTGATTTGGGAAGATTTTTAGTAATGTCTTCAGACCAAGAATACTGAAAAACAATTTTAAAGCATTTTTGTGCATGATGGTCATTTTTTGGTGTCTAAAGGACATGCACAAGTCTCCTCAAGAGAAGGAGAAATCACTAAGAACTGTGAAGTAGCAAACCAAGTTTTGGATTCTGATTCCATCTGCTTTTCCACATTGCATGACTTTTCCAGGAAAAACCTTCCATTGTGAGACTTCAAATAGTTTGTATAGATCTTTTCTATAACTTCTGAGTATTGTGTTTTCCACCCAATGGTGTAAGTGTGAGTCCTACAGCTAACAGTCATCTCTACCAGCAGGGACTATGGCTCAGGTTAGCTGAGAAATTATATACAGATTCCTGAAGTTTTCCAGCTGGAGGTGGAGTTCAGTTTGGTGCATTTACACTGCTCCCAGTTACTTCACAGCTGTCTTGGGTATGGCTGTATTGGGTGCAGCTTCGTCTGTGGACTGCAGTTGGTTGTGAGAACTGGTGGTTCTGGGACCAGCCCCACGAGGAGATACCAAAGTA
>VWZW01004071.1:231709-243105 GCA_013397115.1 Edolisoma coerulescens
CCCGAAATCCTGAGAGGCTCTCGGTCAGCTGTTGCTTTCTTCATGTTTTTCCCCCCCCCTCCATTTTTTGGAGGGCGTGAGGCTATCTCTCCTGTTACAAAACACATTTTCTGTCCCTTCCTTTCCCCAGAAATCACTTAGTACAGCTGAACAGATGGCCAACTTTCATATGGGGTATTTTGTCTAAACTTGCAGCTATTTACTCAGGGATGATCAGAGAGGACATTTCGCTCACTTAGCAGCACGTGTTATGCCTCCTTATGTATTAAGCACAAGAATTCATGCCAGTGATACCCTTGTGCTCCGTAGGTGCCCAGAAGCAGGAAGCAAAGGAAGGGTCACAGCTGAGCGTGCTGCCCCACTCACCATAGTTACTTATCCCTGTCAGTCAAATGCTCCAGTCAGGATCAAGACTCCTAGTGCAGTACAAACACATACGAGTGCATGATGCTTTTCCTAGAGACCTTGTGTTATGCCACCTAGTTTATCAGAAAGCCTAGCAGTATCTATGGATACCCTTAGCTTTTTGCAACAGCAAGGTATAGCTGCAGTTACTGTTCACCAATTTCTTTGAATTCTTTGGGGTTTTGTGAGAAATTGTTTTAAAAGAAGCATGGGAAAAGCAGTCAGTTCCCTGTGGTTTGGTTCTGGGTTTTTCGTTTGGTTGGGGTTTTTTCCCCCTTTTGTGTTGTTTTCCTGAACAAACAGACAAATTAACATAAAGCCCAGTAGGGTAAAACTTTCTAAATATACCTACATTAATTTTGCTTAGTGCATCATGGCCAACACAGTGCTGTTCTAGACTTCAATCATCAGCCCTCAGGGAGGATATCGGTGATTCAGCAGCAGTGGATGTCCCTTTGGGCTACTAATCTTTACAAACTAGCAGTGCCCAACACGCTCTCTCCTCGAGGTTGTTAGGAGACACAGCTCACCCAGCTTCTGCTCAGCAGTGGCTGTAAACAAGTTTGAGGTACAGCAGGGGAGGTTTCCCTTGTTATGCCGAGATAGAGACAAAC
This sequence comes from Edolisoma coerulescens, assembly GCA_013397115.1. NCBI lineage: Eukaryota > Metazoa > Chordata > Aves > Passeriformes > Campephagidae > Edolisoma > Edolisoma coerulescens. The sequence goes on from VWZW01004071.1 coordinate 232,729, forward strand.
ACTTCTTTTGACCTTCTTTTTCTCTTTCACTGGATTTTTATAATGCTGTTGCACTATGCAAGCATTGTAAGCATCTCCTGCTAAAACTAACCATCTCTGGCATTAAAACATTAAAACCTCTGGCAAACTTATCTGTGACAGTTGGGCTGTCTGAAGTGTTTGGGGGGCTTTTTGTTTGTTTGTTTTTGTGGCTGACAGAAAACAGGGAGACAGTGACAAGTGGGACAATTTGTGATAGGAAAAATCTGTCAAGGAGAAACACATTTTCTCACTGTGCACCTCAGAGTTCTATAGCATCCCATCCCATTCAAGTAGGACAGCTTTCTTGGTCCTGTTGTGCAGTGTTCCTTTTCCAGCGGAGCAGGGTGCTGAGGGAGTAATGAAAGGAGCTGGGAACCAGAGGGCATATTTTTTGAGTAATCCAACCAAGTCAACTTCTAAGCTGGGCAGAGATTTTTGGGAAGATGGTCTTCTTTATAGAGGGCAGCTAGAATAACAGAAAAATCCATGCAGGTAAATAGCAACTAAACCTTAGGTATCTAAGTGTGGTTTATTCTCACTTCTGGTGGTCTGATTATGTCTGCCACGGTGAGTGTTTCACCTGAAAATCTGAAGGGTGGCAAATGTAGATTGAGGTTCATCAAGGCAGAATTCAGATCATGCCAGCTCCTAAGGCTTTGCTAAAACTCCAGAAGGCTAAGTCTCTACTAAGCCAAAATATGTCAGTGTTTAAACCAGAAATAATCCACTTTTCTGGCAAGTGCTTACCTCAGGTCTCCAAAGCACCAGTATGTTTTCATAGCTATGAAAGAGTACCGCCTTCATCCATACCTGACATTACTAGTCAAAAGTTTCCTGTGTGGGCAAGAACTGAACATTCTTCTATCTTATGTAATAAAAATCCCATTCCTTCCAAGATGAGTGTATGTGGCAGGATACTTCACATGTGTAGCTAATCCATGTAGTCTGTCTAATGGGAAAATGAAATACAGCATAACGCATCACTGTAACTTTGACTCAGAACCAGATAATGTCACACTGGCAATGTAATATAGATTTTATCTAATCTGTTACTTAAGGGTGTTATCTGGTTTGAGGGGCATTTAGAACTAGAAGTGATACTTAAGAAGAGAAAGAGCTGAAAGACTGGTTAATGTAAAATGTAGCAAGAGAGCAATTTTGCATTTCAAGCCATGGGCTTTTATTCTCTCTGTTCAAGCATATTAGAGCTTGAATTAATTACTAGTCTACTCGTGTTGATTAACAGTACTTACTGAGGACAATATGAAGGCCTTCTGACTTTGACAGGAAAGGAAGACTTTCCACAGTTTTCCTTTTTGCTGATACAGTTTTGCAGCCATACCTTTTGTCATTTGGTTTGTTTAGGGTGTGCAGTCTGAGAGGTTATGAAACAGTTTTGCTTTTAGTTACCTGCTTTCTTTAGTTGAATTATGTCAAGAATTGTAATCTTCTCTGTTGTGTTCTTATCTATGAGGAGTTTTCATCCACTTACGGTCTTCCTTGCGAAGAAGAGTGGCTTGCAGACTGTCCTCAGTTTTAAGATCTGACACTAACACAGAAGTCCTTAGCAGGTGTTCAGCTTTTTGCTTAGCACAGTTTTTTCTGACCATAGCTCCTTGCAACTTAATTTGCTTTTGGCTGTCAAAGTATATCATATACACTTCAATCCTGGGTCTGGAAGCATTGGTTACTTTTCTATGGGTTGAGAATCAGCTTTGTTAATTGGGAAGAAAGGGTATGAGAACATGTTTCATATTCTGTCATAACTTACCCAGAAACTCCAGAATTGCTATTGGAGATGAAAGTTATTGGGAAAAAAAGATGAAGGAGGTTTGGCCTTCTCTGCTCACCTGCATGGTGGTAATACAGAAAAAAAATCTTCATGCTTTCCATTGCCCAGGTGAAGTCTGGGCTCTGTTAAAAAAGTTTGGGGAGGTTCCTTTGTCACTAAAATTATTTAGAATATTTACTCCTCCTCGCTACAAGTGGTCTTGAATAAACTGATAATGTCTGGCTTGTGTCAAGCCTAGAGGGATTATATCTTCCTTTAGCAGGGCACTCTGGACCATGATAAATACAAGGGGTGGAAAACTGAAGAGAGAGTATTATAAATGGACAGAAGCTTACAGCTTTTCTCCGAGTTATATCACTGAACTGCTATGCCAACTGAGTGTGCAGACAGGCTCAACAAATCTGCCGGCAGGGCTTCCTAGGGCATTGCCAGTACACTGAAAATACATCCAGCCTGGGCAGAGAAAGCTTATGCAGGAAAGCCGAGGTTGGGAATCAAGGTCTCCAGACTTGCCCCTTACAGAGGCACTGCTCCTGACTTATGGTGCTGTTAGAGCAGGAGCACGAGGGCTTAGGCCCTTGAACCTGTGTCAGCCCAACCTTCTGCCTGCCCAGCCTTAGTGCTGGACTGCGTAACATGGGGCTAGTGCAGTGAGAGAAAGGAGTCAGCCCTAGAAAAATCCCCCTGTGGGAGCTGTGTTTTTGTCAGCAACGTGGGGTGCCAGCGCATCAGCTGCCCAGCCCCTTTGTCAAGTGTTTCCAGACATCTCGGGGAATGTGAGTTTTCAGGTGGTCCTGCTTAGCAGAGAAGACTAGGGCAAGGTTGCTGGGCTTGAAAGGACAAAGTGTGAGAGGATGTGGAGTATTTCTAAGGAAAACACCTTGATGTATGCAAAGACTTGACAGTGCTGCGAACTCTGGCCTTGGGTTTTGTCAGCCACTCTGTAGTGGTAGGAAGAGCAAGGCTTCACAAGCCTCTGGTGCCAAAACACTGAGAAGGAAGCAGGAAGGGCATCAAATGGGTCTCAATCATCATTTCAGTGAAGTGACCTCGCTGCAGACAGCAGTGTTGTTCTGAGCACATCTGCACTAACAGAGCCCAGAGTAGAGAGGCTGCCGTCATTGACACAGAAAATAAGTGTCTCCTGGTGGGTTTAATTTAGAATTAGATAAAATGCCAGAGTTTGGAGACTGCTTGATAGAACAGCATGAAGTTCAGATGAGATTAGTGTGGCTGAGCAGAACCTTTGACTTTTTCCTGGTAGCAGGCTTGGTTGCCAGAGGAAGAAATGGGTTTGATCATATTAAAGACCAAGCTGCAGGTGAGAGCTTGGTTGGGAGGATTAGAGCACAGTGTGAGGCTTGTTAAATTTAAATTGATATTCAATATTCATAAAGAGATATCAGAAGACAGATCACTATTTTAACATGAATTGAAGACGAGTTTGGGAGATAGAATGAAAGCTGTGATTTCTGGCAAAACCTGTCCACTTCTAGAGGGAAGCTATTGCTTAGAAGGAGTGACAATTTCTTTTGGTGTTTCCAGTCCAAAATATTTATGTGCTGCTGGTATGCTTGTACATTTTTCTGTGAGGAAAGCCTCTCTACCTGTGTGCAATGCCAGAATTCTCCAAACATTCCACACAGTCTTCAGAGAATTTTGAGAGTGAATCCTTTAAAAAGCATGCGAGTGCATTCATGTTTTTTTGAATAAATGAGATTAGTCACCATTCAAACTTTTTTGAATTAACACTACAAGTACTACTTGACTGCAGCCATGGGAATGCAAACAGAATGGTGAGAACATACCAGTACAGTTGTCCAGTAAATACTGCATGTGTATAGAAAGACATTCCCCCTGTGAAATAAATCCAGAAACTGTTTTGAACTTTGTGCAAATATTGATGGCTGGGGACGGCTGAACAAAATTGTTCCCCTCCATGTAGATATGCCAAAGCCTGCTAAGCTATTCACGGATTTTAAAACTTTAATCTCTGGCAAAGCTTGTGAGCTAACTCTTAAATCTGAGTTTGTCTATTTGTAATTGTGAGCTTCTCAGATTTCTGGAAAGGCAGTAACTGAAAAAGGAGGGGGGGAAAAAGGTTGAATGAAACAGTTTGAAACAGCACTCATAAGTAAAAAAGAAAAAAGATCCTATGCAGCTGATATTTCAGGATACTTCAGGACTCACTGTTTGAGGCAGCTCATTTTTCATTTCTTCTACTGAATCAAAGCCACTGAGTTTTCAGAAAAACTTTTTGGGTGTTTGGTTTGTGAATGTCTAGCCACAAAAATCTCAAGAGAATCTACTGAGCATCTTTGACAACACATTCTACTTTAGGCTCTTAAGTGGCAATTTGGTATTCTTAAAGTAAGGCATGTTAAATGCAGAGCTGTGGAAAACTTTCTTCCAGGCATCTCCCCTCCCCTGCCTCCCCCCTTTCAATCTATGTGTAAGCATCCGATAGCCCTTTGAGGCAGGTGGTTATAACCAAAAGCAAAACAGTGAAAAACAATTGTGTCTCAGGGTGTCAGGATCTGGAAATGCTATGAATTCTTACCAAATCAGTGTTTTGCTAACATTCCAAAAGTAACAAGAGTGAATGTGCCTTTAACAGTACTGATAGTTTATCGTGTTCCGTTATGATACAAGAAAACAAACCAAGTGTCAGTATTTTGTATGAGTCATTCTGGTTGTGCAAAGAGCTGCTCGAATGTGCTTGAGGTGTTTGAGTTAACCCTCAGTTGCTCCCTCAAGTACACGGAGCCCTGGGTTCGGCGGGGGAGGGGGTCCTGTTGCAGGTCTAGCAAATCTACGGCGGCAGGCTTTTATCGGTAGAGTTACGCTGCCGGCGGCAGCAGGGGCAGCACAGCCGAGAGAAGAGACGGATTGCGGTGCTTGCCTGCGGAGGCGGCTGTGAAAGTGCTGCTTTAAAAATAAAGAAAACAATCGAACTGACAGTGAAAGGGGGAAAGAGCCGCTGGTGACCTGCGGGGAAGGGAAGAGGGGCTGGAGGAGGGGTGCGGGTTGTGCTGCCGGTGCCCGCGGCGGCCGCGAGGGGGTGCGGCGGGAGCGCTGCTGCCCGCGGAGCTCCGCAGCGGGACGGACCCGCAGCCTCCGCACCTTCCCTCCGCGGCCCTTCTGCTGAGCCGTGGGGGAGGGATCTGCTCTGAGGATGTTCTTCAGTCCTTTGGCGTTGTGGATGCTTCAGCAGTATCAGAGGATGGTTGTAGTGGGGGTTGTTAAGGCTGTTGTGTTGTGCTGAAGGTCAGTGCACGTGCAGTAAACAGGTAGGGAAGCTGTGAGGGACACTTTGGTCCTGAAAATCACTCTGCTCTGATCTCATGCAATATGAGCATGAAATCGTCTAGTGTGAGGTCACAGAGATGCTTTTCTTCTCTTTTTGTTCATTCTCTCACTTCTTCCTTTCCTACCACACTTCCCTTGTCCCTCGCTTCTTCCCTTCCTTTGTCCTTTCTCTCCTTCCCTTCTTTCTTCCCTTCCTCCCTTCCATCCGTCTTGCTGTCCTTCTTTTATGCATTCCATTTTGTCCTTCTTCCATTCATTTCTTTCTGCCTACTTTCTTTGCTCCATCTTTCTTTCTTCTCTGTTATCCCTCCATCCTTTAACTTCTTTTTTCCCCTTCTTCCTGTCCATCCTATCTGCTCTATTTCTGTTAATGAAGAAAAAAAAACCGAAAGGAAGGTAAAACAAGATATTTCATAAGGAACTGATAGAGATCTTTAACATAACCTCCTGTCTGGAGTAACTGCTAGTTTTTCATTTATGCAGAGAATACTGCTTGTGTCTGGTTTTGTGTTTCTGGTTGTGTAATTTTCTTTGGGAGCATTAGATTTGGGGAGAAATTGACCGTGTTATGTAGTTTGTTCACTATGGGCCATTTGAATCCTAGCTCTGACAACCAAGTCCACAGGCTTCACAGGACAGGGAGGAAGAGGGAGATGTTAGTCCGCTTGTGACAGTTCACTTGGGAGCCTTTACTCAGTCTCTCTGTGCATCTCTTCCTCAGGTTTTATGAGCTGATGGTCCTTCCACCTCTGTAAGCAGGGGGAATCCAGGTCAGGGAGTTTGGGCTTGGCATTCAGGCATGGACTCAGGCTGAGCCTTGCTCAATGCCTTTCTCCTGCATTAACAGCTTTCATTTCACCCTTGAGTCAACCGCATGCCGTGTCTGATGGCTAATGGTTAATCCCTTTGAAGACAGCTACAGAAGCATGAATGCATACTTAAGGTGACTAAACAGAGTCCCTAGTAACATCCAGTTGCAGAGGTGATAGATAGGGGTTGTTATCACTGTCATTACTGCCAGAAGAGTTGAATTCTAAATCCAGTACTGGGAGACTTGGGGTGTGTGTGTGTGTGTGTATGTGTGTGAGCACATGCAGGTGTGGTATTTTAGCAGGATTTAGTGATGATTTAGTTGGCTTCTACAGTTACAGACTATTCAGTTTTTTCTTTGGGGAAGTCCATTGGACTTAGAAAAGATAAAAAGGGGGCTGTTCTATCAATGCCATATTGCACCTGTATACGAAACAGCACTGGAAACTGCTCTGAGTTAGTGTATTAAATTTGGAATGGGTGGCCCTGTTGTTCTGTGAATAGATTTTTGCATGTCGTCGTGAATTGCACCAAATAAACTGGTGATATTTGTGTCATCACAGTCATTGAGCTCTAGCTGAAATCTCTGTCCTTCAAACCGCCCTCTGTGGAACAAGTTCCCATTGCCTAGGATCATACAGTCTTTGCATGTCCAAGGTCACAACAGATCACAGTCTCATCACAGAAACCAGAGTCTCCTGACTCTCAGTCAAACCTCTTTCTTCAAACCACCCTGTTTTCTAACACATGGCCATAACAGATAGGTATCACAAACCCATCACTTGCCCTTTTTTTCTTTTTTTCTTTTTTTAGTCAAAAATATTCCTTTCATTTCGTGAAAATAAGTTTCCTGGAGGGCACTGTGCGTTGTACTGTAGGGGAAATAGAAAGAGGAAGGGTCTTTTTTGGTAGCAGGCACATTGCTGTCCCACTGGAACTATGCAGCCAGCCCTGTGGCAGGAGCTGTTTCCACAGGGTGACTACGGGGATGAAGGGCATTGGAGAAGATGTCAATTGTGCCATTGTGCCAGACCTGCAGGTTCAGGGAGAGTCACTGGCAGGATCTGAGAGACCCTCAGAGAAAAGGTTTTATTAGAAGGGTTTTCCAGCAGGCTGCTTCCAAGGACAGTATGTACCTTTACAAGCACGAAAGAGAAACCTCCCATGCAGAGCTTCCCCATTCCAATGGAAACAATACAACCTGTAAAAACTGGTGTCCCAGGGCAGCCAGTGCCTCCTTCTTGTTTCTGCCCTCTGCTGTACTTCTGCAATGATCCATGCCAGCTTTAGAGCAGTGTCCTGATCATCTCAAGAGAAGTTACATTAGGACAAGTTAGCTAAGCCTTTGAAAAACAAACCTTAAAACATAGTAGCTGCTAGTTGACCCTGTTCTTGGAAAGAGTGGACTGGAAATGCAAAAGTACAAACTTGCCTGTAAAGAGAATGTTCTCTGTCAAGCTCTAGAGGATGGATGCAGCTGCCAGTGCACTTGTGAGGTTAGTTAAAAGGCAGTGCTTTTAAAAGTCAAGGCAGTTGTGCAGAGGAAGAACTTGCCTGGGCATGTGGAAGATTTCTGTCCCTCATAGCAACTGAGACGAGGATTGGCATAATTTTTGAAAGATGGGCTATAGTTCAACCAAAAGCTATGGGATGAATGCAGAAATTACTGGGTGAGGGTTTTTTTCTGTTACAAGCTTCTAGTCTGGCAGACATTCTGAGCGAGTTATTGCCAGACTTAGTGTTGTAGATTCCAGCAGTCCTAGCCTAATCTTTTTTATCTTGGCACATTTTGATTTAAATGCAACTTTTACTTAAGCATGTTGCTCATGGCATGTGAGAAGGTACTGCAAACATACAAAAGGCTAAGTGTAAATGCTGGATGATAAGAGGAACTGTGGAAAAAAAGAAACTGGTTATCAACTGGACTGAAACTGATGTTAAGCACAGGTTTTCCTGGCTTTGCAAAGTGCCAGCAAGGGCAGATATTGGAAAACTATTTCAGAGCAATAACAACAATCTGAAGCGAGAGCAGGGATGATTTTGAAACATGGTCAGAGAGAGGGATTTAAAATAGATAACTGCCCTGTTAACTCAGGTCCATTCTTAGGTTGTTTGGCATTGATGTGCCTTGGTTATTTTTCCCATCTGTGAGTGAGGATGTTTCTCATCCCACTCTGTCCTCACACTTACAGTGAAGACCACCTCACCTTGGTGAGGAGCCTCTTTGCAGGGACCATCCTACTATCATCCCTATCCTAGCTGCAAGGTCCCTCTGGAGGCTCATGTTAGTTCCATAAATGCCAGAACGTGTTGGTCTCAGCAGACATTGTTCTTGCTTCCGTCCCCAAATTTGCCATCTTCTCTCATCCCTCCTCCAGCTCCCACCTGACTCTTAGAAGCTGATAACAATAATCAGGCCCGTGTCCAGGCCTGGAACAATCGAGTTTTCAGGCAGATTGCATGGGGGGAACTGATTTCTTTGGCTGCAGTATGAGTTGTACCTAACAGGAGGATGAAGGCAGAGCTTGTTGTTAAGGGGATGTCATCTTCACTGCTGTCTGCAAAAAAAGAGCAAGGGAGGGGATATAATTTCTAAGAGCTGTTGAGAGAGAAGTAGCTTCATTTAGGCATTTTGTTTTAAAGGTGTGGAATTAATTGCTGCCAGTGGCATTGCTTCCTCTTGAGGGGAGGTGCGAAAACAGATTCCCAGGACATCAAAGATGGCTGAGGACTGCTTAGTCCCAGGGTGGATTTTTAAATGCTTCTCACGGTTCACTCTAGGCTTCCATGATTTTTCCTCAAGTTGGCTTTGAATGCAAGGGCCAATAAAGCCAAAGTAAGCTGCCCGTTCTGTCCAGGGTCTCTAGTTTGAGTTCTTAGTGTCTGCTTCCTTTTTGATTCCCAAAAGGTCAGACAGTGACAAGGTGTGCCAAGTGATTGCCACCACAGTGAGCTTGCCTGAAGGTACCTCCATGGCACTGACAAGAGGGAAACAGCATGAAAATGAGACGAAATGGCAGGAGGACATGTAATGGGCAGGAGAGACGGTGTCCACTGCTCTGCCTGATGTTCCCTCTCAAATGCACAGGTGATTTTGCTATGGATGGTATCCTGTTGTTGACTTGCTCATGGCTTTTTTTCCCCTTAAATGAGTGATGAAAGGTTTTCTTCCTCTGGGTGTTTGGGTCAAAATCACCAGCAGCAAGTTTTTTCCAATCCCTCTTAGCCATTACAGGCAGTTCTGGGGGCACCATGTCTGTGTATCACTCTGTTGTGTCCACAGCTAAGCCCTGAAAGGAAAATGATCTTCCAGCTTACTTACACACAAGTTGACCTTTAATGAATGCCTTGAAACTCCTTGAACATCACTGGGAGTATTTGCAGACTTCAGCTTAAGCACTTTCCTAAGCACTCTGGTATATGGAACTATCTGGTGTGCCTAGGTCTAGGTTTCTCCTTCTCTCACCCCACACAGATAACCATGTGTTTTAAACTCTAAGCAGGCCATCCTAGGTGTCCTTTGGCAAGTCCTAAAAGGGCCAGGTAAAAATGCGGTTAAATAAATTATTAAACTATAAAATTTAAATTATTTTAAATTATTGGAAATTAAAAATTAATTTTTGTTATTGAGAATAACAAAAGGACTTCTGTCCTGCAAAAACTCTTTTTGGAAGAAATTTGTATAATGCACTGTATCATGTCTGCTGGCCTAGAGATAAAAGGCAGAGAAAGATAATTGAATTGAATATCTAATGTTTGCTGTCGAAGTTAGTGGTTAACTCATGTGATGTGTAAAATCAGGTTTGGAATTGTTTTGGCATCTTTTTCATCTTACCCCCCTCTTTATAACAGCAAAGTGATAGCTTTTACTCGTTCTGTTGTAAACTACTTAGCTTTCACAAAGGGAAGGGAATCTCTTCTTTATTTTTTTTCCCCCAGAGTCATGCAAGAGCAATATCAGTGTAAACATATATGTGGACTTGTGCACGCACATGCACTCCAGCCCATCACAACTGCAGCAAGAGAGGAGTTAATTTTGAGTGTTCAAGACCTCCTATAGCTATATTACATCACAGAATTTATCCACTGGGGAAGTGCAAGAAAAGAAAAGGCTTCCTTTCTAAGCCATTTTTAACTTACAGTTCCATAAAAATGATGGAGCTCCTGGAGAGACCTCCTTGGGGAGTGGTCCTGTGAAATATGCCAACAGCTGGATGGCACAAGTTTGGAAAACACTGCTGTCTTTAAAGAATAGAACTGAAAGCCACTGTGAGAAAGCAGTCTGTTTTCCCAATAACCCTTTTAATTCTGTATTAATGTTATAGAGAGGAACAAATGCATCTTCTTTGATAATGTGAGGAAACAAGTTCTTCATGGAGAAGCAGAAATTTTACTATGGCTCGGCAGGGAAGTGTAGAAATGTCCAAAAGAGTGAGTTCACTTTG
>VWZW01004071.1:243141-257692 GCA_013397115.1 Edolisoma coerulescens
TGCAGTCGGTTAACAACTCCCATAACAGATTAAAGAAATACCAAGCAGCCTCAGAATTGCCTTGTTTCATGGCACATTTCATTATGTTTTTCACTATCAGTTTCATGGCAAAACACAGTTCATTTCTAGATCAATGCCAAAGACTCCAGGCACAAATAAGAGCTATAAATCACTTTGAGGGATAATGAACAACTTGAGGTATTTAGAACTGAACTTAGTTTGTGAGGCTGTTTCCGTGCAGAAAACCATGGTGACTGCTGGCTCTAAACCAGGGAGTAGATAAGATAAAAAGCATAAGACAGGATTACCCTCATGGTGTTTGCCCATCTCCTGACCATCAACAGGGTACATGTCTGTCCACTAAGACTGCTCAAGGGTTGTCCTTGCTGTGCCAGTGGAAAGCCCCACCTCACCAGACCCAGGTCCTGCCCTGGAGCCTGTCAAGGTTTCTGTCCACCTCTAAGCCCCACCAGAGGAGCAGGAGGCAGCTTTTGACTCTGCATCACACCACAAAGGTTCCCAAGCATCTCACGTGGCCCAGTCATACCTGCTTCCACTGCAGCTTGCTGACCTGTAGGGCTCTACTATGTCCAAGGGCATCACAGCCAATGATTCCTGGGTACTTTTTTTTTTCCTGTCACCCATAATCAGCTGTAGCTGAATATGGGATAGTAGGCTAGTCTAGCTTTTTGTCTGATCAGAATGGTCATTTTTATGTGTGCCAAAATATGCTTGAGGATGAAGAGTGGGCATGTGGTCCTGCTTGACAACGGAAATTATTGGGTGTGGAGGGTTTTTCAAACAAGAAGGGAGGATATGCTCTTGACTAGGAATTAATCTATCAGCTTTTCAGGGCACCTTCCTTAAGCAGTTGTCTGTTTCTCATGTTCTCAGTGCTCTGCTTCTGTCCTGTGTCTCCTGTATCTCTTTCCCCAGATCCACCATCCGCATCTCTAACTCAGTTCTTGCCTGGAGCATGCTGTATATAATGTTTCTAGGTAGGAATGTGGGGGTGGAAAGACCACATGAGGTCATAAAGTTTTTGTGGAGTTGCAATTTGATCCAAAAAGTGAATTACCAGGTGCTTCTTCGGAGAGGGATTGGGGGGTTATATTTAAATACGTCATTTAGTAATGACCTTTTATTCCAGAAGATAATCAATTCCGTTTATTCTCTAAATGTGCATTTGTTTTACCATAGCATAATTCTAGGATGATGTTTAAATTGATCAGTAGATTGAACAAATTAAGAAATGAAAAGATGATAAGACAATGCTACATATCACTTTTCCTAAGAAATAGGATTTCACCAGACTACTGAGTAATAAAACTTTAAAAAGGCAATACATTTCAGATATTTGTTTTCATAAATTTACCTCTACTTTGCAGAGAAGGGGGAGAGGAGGGGTACTATTCCAGTAATCAGCATGTGAACTCTCAGGGCCAGGGTGAATATAGCATCAGTCAGTAGGCTTTAATCAAGTTGGGGTGGCAGAGAAGCTTTTTAGCACTCTGCAAATGTGTGTTCTGTGGCTGAAACGGCTGTTACCTCTCAGGGAGGCTTCTTGTAACAGAAGGTTCCTATGAAAGGGCATTACGCCTCTGTGAGCTGTAAGCAGGGGTGCAGTTTCATGACTTGGCGGGGAGGCTGCTGGGTCTGCTCCTCAGCCGACAAAGCTGCTGGAACACAGGTTATATTTTATTTCTGCTGTGTTTCTGAACAGAACTACTGAGCCCTGTTCCCCTACCCACTTGTTCAGGCATTCAGCAGGAAGAATCAAGTGGAGGCAAACCAGCACTGCTTATGCATGCTTGGAAGGCAAGCGTCTGTGGTCAGTGATCTCCTTATGCAGGGACACCTGAAAAGCTCATCCAAATGAGCTTTTAAAGTGCATATATTAAGTCATATTGGATCACCACTTGGGTTTTTTTATTATTTTTAGCTCTAAACCAGAGAGAATTAAGATCACCTGACTTCTGAAGGTGTCCCCGCCAGAGCGTAACTGAAGTACTTTAGATTCACATTTTGCATTAGTTCAGCAAAAGTTTTGCAGTCTATCCTTGCACCAACAGCCCGAAAATGCCTTCCCCTTGCTGATGAGCCCAGGATAAGTTTCTAGCCCCAGCCAGGGGAAACCAGAGGCTCAGCCTGCAGTGCTGCTGTGGTATTACACATGAGATGTTACCCAAAGGCCGGGAGAAGTCGGCTTGGGACTATGTTCAAGGGGACGGGAGAAGTGTTGGAAAAGCAGGGACAGGACTGGGATTTGTGGGGCTGGACATCAAGCAGTGGGAAATGAGTGAATAGAGAGGTCCTCAGTGGAAAGCTAAAAAAGGAAGGAGGAGAGTGAGAGCAGAGAACTTGGGGAGCAAGACATGTCTGGGAGATTAGGCTGTGGGAAGAGTAGTGGAGAGGCACAGGGTCATTTTTGGCTCGGTGGGAGACTGGAAGTTGGGAAAGGGGGGACACTGAGACGTGACTGACTCACAAAAAGGGTGGGATGAGTGGAACAGAGAAGGAAGGTGGCTTTGTGGGGGGAGGAAAAAACGCCGTCGATACAGATGGCATTGGGCAGCCCTACTTCCCCTGGGGTTAGCAAGCAAAGTGACTTCACTGACCACCCTCATCATCTTTTCCTCGCCTGCTTAGCCACGCTGTTGCCATGCAGTGACCATGGCAACCCCAGTTTTTGACTGGCTGTTCTAGGATGGTAGCTGTAATGATAGCGGTAGTGAGTATTGACAGAGGGGAGGGGGAGGCAAGCAGCTGTGGAGCAGGGGAAGTTGCCTGAGTACAGTAATCGTCTTTGGCAGGTCAAGGGTGAACTGTGGCCTGCGGGAGTTGTACAATGCCCAAGGCTAGCAAAGTGGTGTTATAATAAACCCCAGATGTTTCCGCTATTTACAATGTATATGTTATGTTTAAACCTGAAAATGCATCCTAGGATCTGGTGGGTAGGGAAACAGCTATTAGCTGCTTGGAAATGACTTGCTGGTAATGTATCTGTTCCCCCTTGATATTAGCCGTTGCCTGTTTAAAATATAAATCTTCTAAGCAGAGACCCTTGTGAGCAGCTTCTTTGCCAAACCAGTGGTTCCATTCGGCTTCATGAGAAACAGCACTGTCCCCCCTGACGGGTTTCTGGGAGGCTGCAGCCCGGGCACGGCAGCCCTGGGAGCCGAGCTCACAGCCGGCATGCATTGGTGTGGGAGAGGCACCGCTGTCAGGCGGGGGAGCACGGCCAGCCACAGGTGCGCAGAGAGCACTGTTTAATTTCCCCAGACTAATTATTTTACAGCTGGGAGCCAGAACCTTTGCGGTATGTCATGGGCCACAGCAGAACTTCGAATAAGCATTTAAGAGAGGGATAGGATTTAGTTGATTGGGCTTTTATGCCAAAACAATGGCTTCCGTATAAGAGTAAATTAGTCAGCTAAACTGTGAATTTGTGGCCAAATGGTTGCTTTGCACAGACCCTCCAGGTGACCAGTCCTACAGATGGTCCAGGCAAGGCATTCAAAATATTAACATTTAAAGTGAATGAGTTCAACTGTGGGAAGGCCTGGAGCAGAGGCTCCTGTTCAGAGATGAACCGTTCGGAGTGAATTACACCAAAACCACACAAATTTGGAAGAGACATTTTCACTTCAATGTTTTATAGGATTTAACTAACCCAAGAAAAATGCAGACCTTCAGTAAATCCTTATTAATTCCTCACTCATGTCCCCTGCCTGCCGTTGCTTCTCTGTCCATCAGTCTACACTGTGCTGCAGTCATGCACCATGTGAACACTTGGGGTACAAAAGGACTTGTCTGGACCCCTCACCACAGGGTGTACTGAGACTAGCCCTTTGTGTCAGGAGTGGAAGAGGAGTGCTTTAAGATAGGTTGTGCAAAAATATTGCTGAAGATCAGGCAACAGTTTGCAAGGAAAATGGCCAGAAGTTGAGTCCTCACCCAGATGCACCAGTGTTGTGCTGAGAACCCTTTTGTCCAGGATACCTGGGATATGTGGGAGAGTTGAGCAGTCACATTACACAGCATTTGTCATGTCTTGATATGGGTTTTGGGTCTTCATAGAAATGAATCTTGGGGCTTGGGGAGAAAACTATGCTGATTTTGAGGTTTTGTTGCATTTTTCTTCCTTATTTTCTGTTCCTACTCCAAACAGTCCCTGTACAGCTATTCCATCACAAGTCTACTGTGACTTCTATTAAGGGTGATGTCTTTTATTTCTGAGCTTTACTGTCCTCCCACATCCCATGTGCCTGCCTTAGACTGATTTTCTTGAATTTTAGCCCTGATGGACAACTCCCTGCCTAGCCATCCAATTTTACAGTATTTCACATCACACCTCATAAGAAGGGATCCAGTACAAGCATTCTGCTAGGCAGAGTGCCTGCACGATATGAAGGACTCTCTGTACCTTTCTCTGATTCACTTGGACTCAGTATTGTGAGTGAAGGACCATTCATGACAGTGGTTTCTAACATGATACTCCAGTTTAAAATGCAGTTAAGCCACGCCAGTCAATACGAATTCAGTGCCTGAGGTGGCTGAGTGTAACATGACCAGAGTTCTGTAAATTCACATCCCATCCTACTAACTAGCTTCCCCACATGGAAAGTTAAATGTGTAGAAATGTCATCTGCCTGAGATCTTTTTTGAATGCTAGACTCGTCTGTTTTGCTGATTGCAAAAAGGTTTTTCTGGTGTTTTTCATCTAATTCAATGTGATGACCAAATGATAATGAAATTACTGAACAAGAGTTAAAACAGGGAAAAAGAAGTATTTTTCTCTCTCAATCTATGCCTAAAACTGAGGTGATTTCCTTTTTTCAGGACACGATGACCATTTACTCAAATGTGACTCATAAAGTCACCCCTAGTACGTACTTGTTTAGTGATTCTGTTGAATGTGAATTCAAAACATGTTTTAATAAAATCTCTGCTTTTCTTCTCTCTCAGGAGTCTGGTAGATTCAGCTAATGCCAAATCCTTGTCTTTTTCTGTATTTTGATCTTTATCTATCCCTCTGCAGAATAATCAATAAGATAAGTAATACATCAGATAACACATTATTTTCCAGCCTAAAATTGAAAATGTAAGATTTTATGGTGTTCTTATAGAACATCCTCAGAGCTTGGAAAACTGAGTTATCAAATTGAAAATAAGGGGTGTGCTTTATTATAAATAAGGATGTCATAAGAGTTAGAAGCCAGTGGCAATCTTTTTCCCTTTTTTTTTCTTTCTGGAGAAAGAATGAGGTATAGGAAAAGAAAAAGATGGTTAAAACCTGTTGTTTAAGTTCAGTGCTTCCTCTGCTTACTTAAATTATGTTTAGATTGGGGAAACAAGCCGTGGGGATAAACAGCTGTCAAACATCTCAGTATTATCAAAAACAATGCCATCTCATGAGCACTGATAAATACCGAGGAATTAAATTGAAAACTTCTCTTTTTTTTCTTTTTTTTTTTCTTTTTTTAATGCACTGAGGAAGGTTAGGGTGAAAATATTGTGAGAAGGAAGGTACCTGGCCCTGGAGCTATTTGCCTTTCTTGGTATGGAAACCTTGGCTTCCATGACTATTTTCCGTGTTTAATGTGTATTCAGCCAACCCTGGACAGGTCTGCAGAGGTTACAGATGGAGGTGCTGTGCTCTGCCAGCAGAGACGATCACTTTGTTGGTGATTTGCTGCATTTAGACCCTCCTCTACTCACTCTGAACTCATTTCAGAGTAGTTGATGAGAATCCCTGAACACAGAGTGTATGCTCACTGCCTTTTCCTCCATCGCAAAGAGCTTGATTGTCCCGTAAGCTTCAGGAAAACACTAATTTGATGCTGCTTTTCCTTAATCCCTGATTGGTCGTTTACTACTGGAGATTCATGAAGCTTGTGGAATAATTAGTATGTAAAAATATCAGACCTGGAAATAATGTCTTGCAAAGTTCAAAGTGTGCCTTAAATTCTTTCCAGAAGCAGTGATTAAAATGGAAAAATATGGTTGACTTTCAGTGTAATTATACTGCTGGGGATTTTTATTATGTTTTTCAGCCATGTTGGGTTTTATGACATCTCTCAGTAGCCAGAGACAGATTCAGAATGAGTTAATACTCTGAAATCAGAATGCTTATCATCTACACAGCATTTTGCTCTATTAATTGTTTCCATTTCTCTTAGCAATGATGGTGTCCTGCTTGGTTACTTCCTACATAGAATTCCCTTTGCAGCCAGAAGGGGGACTCAGGATATTAAATTTCAGCAGATGCGGTGAACTCATCCTTTATGTTCTTTTTTTCTGAACATTGTCTTCTGATACTGTGGTTCTTCTTCCATCAATCTTTTATGGCTTTCATTGTCATAGCTTTTGTTATTATGTACTTACCAGTGTGGAACAAATTTTGCAGAAGGAAATACTGAAATGGACACTTTGGACACCATGGACACCAGGTTCCAGTCCATGAGGAAGCGGTTTGGTGTATCTCTTCTTTGTCTGTTTATCACAGGGGTTTTCAGCCCCTCTGTTGCTGCCTTTCCCCAGAGGTGCATCTTTCCTCCAGTGCATAGGCAGGATCTCAGACTGTAATTAATAAGGGAATATTCTAGCTGTTGTGATACCCAAACATAAGAGTGAGACCCAAGAGAGAGTCCTTGTCTGCTCAGTGGACTTCAGACCATCGTACAGCTCCTGACAAAAGAGAACAAATGAGCATTTCTAAGCAGAGGTATGCATATTGCTTCATATTGTTCATATTGCAGTGGAACAATCTGTGAGAGAATAGCCCAAAGTAAAAAAAAAACCAAAACTGTAGAAAAGACAAAATGTGTGAACACATTATTTTAGGTAAACAGCAGACTCAGCTTTTGCACAGTACCAGGGAATGAATTCTACCTGCCACTGGGTTTCTTGTGAGACAGCCCTGTTGTCTTTAGTCATGGCACCTTGCAGGACTGAGCCTTACAGGACACTTAATACACCTGCCAGTTCTGCTGCTGGGATTGCATAAATTTCCCATGTAAACCCCTGTTTCCCAAAATCCTTTTAGGATCAAGCTTTTATCTCTGATTTATTTGTGTAATATGAGTTTCATTCTCATGTCTTCTAGAAAATCTGGACAAAAGAGATGACTGGCAACCCCCTAGAGTACAGCACAGTTGAGGAGAAAGTTATGCATTCTGCCTGTTACATGCTGCTTTCAATGAAAATCTAGACTGGAACTTGACATGATACCATCTTTTTAGGATAATGTGGTTTTGTTTGGTTTATTAAAGACTGGTCTTTGGAGGATTTTTTGTTTTGTTGCTGGTTTTTTTGGTTGGTTGGGGGATTGTGTTTTTTCTTCCTTCTTCATTTTTTCCTTTTGTCTTTTTCCTTTTTCCTCTTTTCCTCTTTTTTTCTTTTTTAAGACTAGTTAAAGAAGGAAAAGACTGGCACTGTGTAAGAATTAGTTCAAACACTATGCAGATAGCCCCTAAGGGCGATTTGAATCTGTTTTCATTCTTGATCTCATCTAGCCTGGGGAAGCATCTTTCCTCTGCCTGATAAGGAGCAGCCCCTCCTCTAACAGATTTTGACGTTACTTCAGATAGCTTCAGAGAGGCACACTAGCCACATGTGATGGGGCTGGAAAATTTATTTTGTTTCTGGTTCTCCAAGAAATAGATAAGCAATCTGCTGGGTAGCTGCAGCATGACATCAGCACCACAGGGTGGGAACCTTCTTGCTTTCCCTAACCTGGACTTTTTCCTGGGGAGTTGTCTCAGGATACTCTTGTGTGAGACTTTCTATTCTGTTGTTATAGTAAGGATTACGGAGATTGCTGCCTTCCTTGCAGCTTGGCTGTCCAAACCTGTACAGAACTGGTCTGAGGTCTGGTGTGACTCTGTGAAAACAGTTTTGCTGCAGGTTGGTTTGCAGGTGTTCTGTTAGTGCTCTTCAGTAATCTCTCAGCAGCAAAAAAGCACATTTTATGCTGCATGCTGTGTGTATGCAGTCCGTGTGACCCATGACTGAAGCTGGTGGCTTGGATAGGAAGTAAAAGCAAAGGAAAAGTTTTCTGTTGCACGAATGGCCACAAGCTGAAACTTCTAATAGAAATTATGTGGAACAGATAAATCACAGAAGATGACACACAAAAATCTCCAGCTCAGTAGTAGAAAAATGATTGTATTGTGCTCAAGTCTCTTTTCCCTGAGAATGAAACAAAATGGAGGATAAAAAAGGGATGGGACATTGGTCTTATTAGTCCTTTAGTGCAGAAGTTTGTAATCACATTGATGTCTTTCTACCCGGAATGATGAATGCATGTATGACTGTTAACACATAAAGTCATTGTCATTAAAGTCAGATTTCTTAATTCTGTTGAAGGAAAGAGAGCGTTGCCTCTAGAAAGACCTGTTAGGACTAATTTAATCCAGAAGTTTATTGATTCAACTTAATTTATTAAGGAATTGATTTTAATGTGAGTTTAATCATAAATCAGCTTTAAATCAGTTTAAATCGGTGTTCACAGTGAGACTTTGCATTGGTTTAAATATAATTGATTTATGTTTTAATTAGATCTCTGCAAATTTGGATATAGATAAAACTTCTGTTTTTTCCCTTCAGTAAAACTGTAGCACATTTCTCCATCTTCTGGGGTGAAAGTCTAGCTGTAACAAATCAGTGACAAAGCATTTTATTTTCACAGGGCCCAAAATTTACCTTAGTTCTGTGCTGGGCCTTCAGTTCTTATCATATAGCAAATAAAGCCCTGGATACTGGAAAATTGAAATAATCAATTTTCAGGCTGTGATTTTATCCAAAACTGTGACAAACAAAAACCAGTTGTAAGTTTAAAAAAAGTAGTGGGGGAAGGGAGTTTTACTTGATCTACCATGTCTTTATTCTTTTTGCCGGCAGTGGGTTCAGAATTTATATGGAATTTATTCTCCAACTCCTTTTTAGCTAAAATTTACCACATAAATGCTGTTCTGCTAATGGAGACTCTAGATTGGGGAATAAGGCTCAGTAAATTATACATTGCTTACTACCCTTCATATGTTTGAGCTGCTCCACAAGGTTCACCTGTGGCTTCTACATAAGGAATGATGCTGTTCTGCAATAAAAGCTGTAAATTGCTCCTTGACAGTAGCTACTTGTGGCCACAATCACAAAGGTTAGAGTATTAAATAAGTACTGTTTGATGCATGCTTTAGTCTTTTTCACATACTCATGGATTTTAAGGCCATTGAGAGGTCTTGACAAAAGATTGACCTGGCAGTGCGGGCTGCATTGTTGTAGATCAGAAGCTCCAGGCTGGACTTGATGGCCTGGAGATCTGTGTCACAGTTTTTCAGTATTTGTGTGATGATTTCACTCCTGTATGGATCATTCCTTACCATTCACACACATTTCCTGGTGTGCAATTCCAGCACTTACTGTTGATCTGGAATATACTTTTAAGAGTCATGTAATTTTCCCTACATAATTTTTTAACTTCTGTCTAGAGTCCAAAAACCATTTCAAAGGGGTATAATTTGCCTTGTCCCTCCTCCAGTGATTGCTGCACCATGGCACGTTTCTGCACGCTTTACTTATCACATGGTTATGGATTTTTTGACTGTTGACCTTTAAAAGGGTGTCTAATCTTGTATAATAATTTAGCCAATGAAGATACTTCCAATTATATCTTTTTGCAAGCTGTTCCAAATTGCAAGTATTTAGCAGTATTTGTAAGAATTCTGTTCAAGTTTTCATTTGTCTGAAGATAGCACGTACATTTTCAAACAGTTGTGACATAAATGCTTCCTTTTCACTGCAGTTTCCATTTCTGTTTTGCCATAGCTGCAGACTATAAATGTGGAGTTCAAGTATGTTGGAAGTAGATTATATTGAAGGGTACATGATGAGATCTCTCTGCGTACTGTACAAGTCCGTAATGTTAGATGCAATGTTTAAATTTTTGCTGAGCTGGGTTTGAGCTCATGATTTTTGTGCAATGCCCAGGTGTATCCAGTTCCCTGGTTCCTGAAATGAGGCAAATGGTTTTCTGTCTCCTNACTCTTCCGAGTGATGGCCACTTTTGTCAGCTGAAGTGACCTGGACTAGTTGTGCTGTGCCCCTGGGGAAGAACACATCCTTTTTCTGTGTCACTTGTGGAATTATCAGACCTTGTGATTTTTCCTTTAGCATGCAGGTACAAAAGCAGTCATATTTCAAATTGACTTAGGAATAGAGGCACCAGCAATACTTCCATTCGTTTTCTACCTGGTGGAGTTTACAGCAGGCAGGCAGAGGCAGGGGACATTGAATTTTCAGGTGTTAGATAGCTGGGATGGGGCTGGCACATGCTCTGCTCTGTGATCAACACCAGAAAAAAATTATTAAGCAAACCTTTGAGGCTGCAGTGGAAGAACTACCCTTGCTTTGCAGAGGTTTTTTCTGTGGAGTCTTTTAGTACACAGATGTTTTTGTAGGCCTACCTCTTTCCACAGCCTGTTCTGAACACCCACACAAATCCTAGAAAGGGAGTATTGCTCGGAGAGCTGACCACAAAGAATTTAAATGAGAGGAGGGGAAGGAAAGTGGTGAATAAGGAACCATACCCACAGTGTTAAGTTTGACTTGTGCATTAGCAAATCAATGTCTTGGAAGTTTCAAAATTCTTCACACTCCTGTAAATATTTAATGCACCCGGTAATGTAACAGCAACTTCTTCATTTTGATGCTCCAATTCATCTTGTTTTTCCCAAATTCATTTCTGTGATTTGATTTTCTTTCTGTTCATGTCAAGCAAGCCAGAAGACAGGTTTCAGCTTAGGTTTTCCACGTCACCACCCCAAAATTTCAACATGGGTGAGTGGTTCTTTGCGGGGAGGAACAACAGTGGACAAATGAACTTCCTAAACTTCAGTTGTGCCTTGGGATATCCAGACATTTTCTCATCTAATTTGTGAAAAGTGCTGGCCTCTGTGTGAACTTTGTGAGAGGGAGATTGTTTGGGTCTTTGGGGAGGCAGTCGTTCTGGGGAATTCCATTTCGGTTCTTCCTGTATGCTAATTATTCTTTCCAGTGGTTGTATCCCCAAGCTCAGATTACTCATGTGTCCTTATTGGTGGTGGCAGTGACTCTAGCTCTGTGAACCCATGAAGGGGGAGGTGATTAGTGGTGACCTCCTAAGGTAACCTTCATTCCACATTCAGGGAATTGCCTTCTGACCACCATTTCCACTGTATTTCACCTGTCATGACACTCCCTACTCCCTGTGTTTTATCATTTTTTAATAAGACATCCTTGTGGACAGCAGGTCCTTCTGGTTTTCTTGTTCAACATGGAAAATAACTTTAATACTGGGAAAGTTTATGTGAATCCAATGCTTGTAACACTGTCTGACGTTATTTAAATTCTGCTTGATGCAGGCTTTTTCTCCTATTCATGTATGACTGACTTCTCACTGAAGGAGTAGGGACAATGTGCCGTCCTTAATTAGGAATATCTCTGACCAGGAATGTAAAAGTGTGCCAGCAGTGTTGCTGGATGTGTATTATTATTCCTTCTCTTAAGACTTCCACAGCCTCAGGAGGAGGAGGAAGATTTTTAGACATGTGAAAGCCTGCCATGGATAGATCTGCATTGGGCAATCTGTTGGCTGAGGCATGGTACACTTTGTTTGTGAAGTGGAACTATTGCAGAATCAGAAAATTCTACAAAGCCAAGAAAACAGTGTAAGCCAGAAGCAAAAATGGGCCTCTGTGACTAGGATCAGAACAAAGCAATGACTCATGTCCTTTGCATGTGAGAATCCCAGCTTTGCTGGAACAGTGTGAAGAGAAAGAATATGGTGGAGAAATGCTGAAAGGGTGGAGAAGCAGCTGGAGGCCAGAGGAGATGAAAACAAGAGTCACAAAATATAATATAGTTCATAGGCTCTGGAAAGCTTACATGATTTGACACACAGGAATCTCTGCGTTTCCTGATGATGGCAAAAGAAGGGTAGGCCAGAGAATATGAAATGTGAGAGGAAGAGGAGGAGATGGCTGCAGCACTTTTGACTCCCTGGATTTTAAGTCTAAAGCTCTAAGGAAGCTGTTTAAAAAAGTGACTTCTACCAAAAAGAGAGGGGGGGAAAAGAGAATTTTCTAAAGAACTGGATTTTCATCACTAATGCAGAGAAATAACCTCTGAATTTATACCATTTGTTTGGGTTTTTAATTCCCAACATGATCTTAGGGCACACTAATGCGGCTATACAAGTACCATAGCTGAAACCTAAAATTTAGGTTTTCCATGCTTCTCAGTCCAGTGATCAGCTGAACCTTACAACTCTGGCCATAAAGCAAAGACTGAGACCCAGAGAAGTTAACAGTGTAGTAGCAGCCTTTGCTTTTACATAGTTCTATCAGCTTCACTGCCCTCTGTTTGGTGACTTACTGAATGGCTTTTATTCAAGCAAAAATAGAAATTATTGCTTAACATTCTTACATTGGCGAGCAAAGAAAGACATGTATGTATGATGTGGCAAACTGCACTTCCTTCTTTCATCTGACTTCAAGGCACACACCTTTTAGTCTGCAATCTGCAACCCTGAAATTCAGCTCCTAAATCAAAAGTGGCTTCATGTGAAAAAATTTTTAAATTACTGAGTACTTGCAAGTCCCCTCAAAGTCCATGGGACTTATCCTGCACAGCAGTCCTGTACTTTGGGTTACTTTAATTTTAGTGCAGTGTTCAAGTAAAGATTCTGGAGTCCACTTTTATGCACTCACGTAGGTAAAATAGGGATCTGCAGATTCTTCCATCACCTTTACAAGCTGTTTTCCCTGAATCACTTACTGGTTATCAACTATATTTATTTTACACTGTCCCACATTTTCAGTCTGTATGATCAGGTTTTTATATTGACAGTGTCTAACAAGATCATCAGAGCCTACCAGGGATGCAGCCAGTTGGAGTCAGCTGAAGCACTGAAAATCGGAGGAGAGAGCATTTAATGTGATCAGGCTGTGTGTTCCCGCAGACACGATCGTCAGTAAATAAATTAAGTGTTGACCTTTAAATCATAATCTTTAGGTTAGACACTCGCTCACACCCAGCTTCTCTTGCAAAACCTACATTTTGCTTTGAACACAGTTCCCTGTCTCTGAGGAGGCCTAAGTTCAGAAACTGATATCTTGAGTGTCTGCAGGAGAATGGACAGCCTGTCATTATCATGTTACACTGAGTAAATGAGTGCTCTCAGGCTTTCCCTCCTGGACACAAAACTTCTAGACATGCTGTTTTGTCACTCCCATCCTTTTTCACTCCACTGGAGATGCTTTTTGCTTGTCGANTTCTTCCGTATGCCCATTTTCAGTATCCTGTTGAAAATCCTGCCTTCCCAAAATCACATTAGGAATTGGCCCATGGTGCTCTCATTGGAGGGGTTTACTGGGCTTCTGACAGAGAGAACAAAGAGAAGATTAATGCAAGCTCACAGAGCAGTTTCATGGCTAGGGGTAAATATCCATGAACACAGGCATGACATAGCATGCACTTGAAAGCATCTCACACCAAATAAACAAATATTTTAGGTAGAGATCTATGGGTTTGTTGGTGCAGCATTGCTTTGAAAGGACCAAGTGAGACTTCTGTACCATCATACCTAAACCTGTCAGGTTATCAGAGTAGCAGTTGGCTTTGTGACTGGCTTTTGGGAGTAGTTACTCTGATTTATAGAGGCATTTGCTGGTTCCATGCTGTTCCAGTGTTTAAAGAGCATGGCTGTAGTGCTGTATCTCTCTGTTGCACTATTTCTTGGCTCCTGACCATGTTGCTAGCCATTCCTTTGGCACTCCCCTTTCTTTGGCCTTTGCAATACCTAAAATTTCTGTAAAAATTTCGTTTTAACATCACTAGAATGAGTGATATTCTGTGGATCTTGGTTTTATGTATAGTTCAAGACAAATGTGAGGATTGCATTTTTCCTTTTGCTCTTCAGCAACAGACAGAAGTATTCAAATATCAAGACCCAGAGCTGAAATGTATCTGACGGTATTTTCAAAAGAATTCATAAATTCCCATTAAGTAGCTAAAGGATTTGTTTGGTTTTTCAGTCCTTCAGCTTGTGTTTAGTTACTCTGGTATTTTGGAGAGCTGGTTGTTTGGGATTATCTCCTATCATTACCTGCAGTGTTTTATCATGTAGGTAGTCTGCACGGAGACTCATCATGCTTGCAGGAAATAGAGGCAGATTTTGAAAAGTGTTCAGAATTCAAATGTTGCCTGAGAGAATAATAGGAAGATTAAAACCAAGAGATGCAATGCAAATTTTTGTGCGGTTTTTTTGTTGTTGTTTGGCTTGGGGGTTTTGTTTATTTGTTTGGTTAGGGTTTGGGGGGCCTTGGGGGGAGGCTTTTTGTCTAAGTGGGAACAGTATACATTTTAAAGTGTAGCTTATATGTTTAGAAGACCTGGTCTGCTGATGATAAGCCTGACCTTGATTACAATCTCATATGCAAGGGGAGAAGGCTTTTGGAAATAATATAATTTGTCCTGCATTACTTCCCTGCCTTGAGCATTATGCAAAAAA
>VWZW01004071.1:257711-309637 GCA_013397115.1 Edolisoma coerulescens
AGGCAGTATGTCCGAGGCCGAGGCAATGGGTGTTATTCTTGTGGCTTCTATTACCCTTCACCAAGCTGTTGGTCACAATTTTGTGCAGCAAACTGCCCATGTGCCTACTGGCAAGCATGCCTAATACATTCCTGTACTCGGGCTCTCAAAAGGCTTTGCGCCTTCCCAGGGAAAGAAAAGACAGGGAAATAAAAACAACCACTCATGGAATTTCAGCTGAGTGTGGTTGTGTGATAATATTTTGCAGGTTTCCTGTTTAATTTGTTCAGTGTGTTGAGCTTCCATGCAGATTAACTATACAATCAAACACTGAAAGTGAGGAGACTGATGTTCTTTGCCAAACTCACAAGTCCAGGGAGAAGAAGTTATCTCCAGTCATACATTATCAGTGAGTCTTTTGCAGAGAGAATATGGAAATGCGTGTTCCTTATCTGCAATGATATTATGCAGGCCAGCAGACATAAGTTTCTGAAAAAAATTGCTAACAAAATGACAGCTATTCAAGCCATCTTAATAAGGGAAGATCTAACACCTTGCTTGCTTTTGCCTGTTAAACCCTTCCAACTGTGTGGGGCTTTTGCTGACACAACTGCTCTGCTGCTTTGTGTTCTCTCGCTGTTATCATCCTTGTTGCTTTCTTAGAAAGTCTGTCAAAGCAGGGGAGGTCCATGGGTCACAGAGAGACATCCTGACTGGGTAGTGTGAAAAGCCTGGGTGCCTTTCTGTGTGTCTAATTGACTCTTAAATGTGAGGCCCTACCACATTTTGGCACAAGGAATACAGATAAAGTAGATGCCCCACCACATCTTTCATTCAAGCAGCTCCTCTTTCAGGGTACTTCCACGCTTAGTTTATGCTGTTTCTCTTCAGGATTTGTCTGTTTTCCTTGCTCCCTGGCCCTTGTCATTCTGTGATGGATGGCATGTGTAGGGGCTCTGCTGCTGCCATACCAGAGCTGCTCACAAAGGCACTGCCCAAAAAGTGGCCTGCAGGAAATGCTGAGGCTCCCTTCCATTTTCATTTTGACCATGTCCTTGTGTCCCCAACAGCACTTCAACCTCCATCCACATGTAGGAAATGCAGAAGGTGTTTTCCTCGCCCTTCCTGCCTCGTTCCTGCCTGCCATGGGCAGCCTCAGACAGTGGGCAGAAGCCTCGCCGGCGGCAGGAGCGGTCCTGCGTGACAGGCACAGCAAGGAGAAGTGGAAAGGAGCCAAGCTGGCAGGAGATGCTGTGGGGACAAAAGGGGAAGGGGTAAAGAGGCAAGGGGAGGGCAGTGTCAGGGGGAGCCATGTCTAGTTATCATTATAAGCATTTTTGTCTCTTCTAAAAGCATTTTTACGCTGCAGACAAGGTCCTGTCTTAGCAGCACCGTAGAATTGGCACAGACTGTGATGAAAGTCAGCTACCTCTTGCAACAGTGGAAGCTGTAGCTGATCTTGATCCAAGTGCACAGTGCTGTAGTTTTATCAGCACAAGCCTTCTCATATGCCTGGCAGGTCTGATTAACTTTTGCAAAACTGAGACTGAAAGGAAACAAACATAGTGTAAATGAAAAGAAAAAAATAACCCCAAAGAAACAATCTCCTTTCTGTCATGTCTGTGAACAGCTTTTACTGTTTTCCCTGGAGAGCCTGCATGCTTGGACAGCGAGTTACTGTGAATTAGTGAGGGTCACTGCCATTGATTAAATCCTCTTTTATGTTTCCCGGTAACTCCTGAATTATGGCGAGAGTTGAGCATATTAATTTAACACTTTTCTTTTTTTCACTGACAGCTCTGATGGAGGAAAAAATCTGCAAGTCATTTTGAGCAGATAATACTGAATTAAAATAAAAATCAGGAACAAAATGGCATCTCTCTTTTATTTCCAGTTTCACATTGCTGTGTTGAAAGAACAGTCAATAACTAGTTGAAGTCTTTAGCACAAAAATTTTCATCCTTGCAATTGTATTATGCTTTTAATTTATGCAAGATATGGACTAGGACTATAACAAGTGAAATATGGTAAAATAAAAAGTACTGCCTTTGTATTTCAAACCTCTGCAGCTCCTTTTCTCACATAGTGACAAAAGACTATAACCTTAAGTCTTTAATAGCAGAATGAAACTATCAGCAANCGCACACTTATAAAAGTGTATGTATTTAAACATATTGGTTTCAGGATGGTGTGTGGGCACTTGTTTTTCCAAAATCAAAAATTGTTTTCATATCATTTTGAGAACACACTGAAATTTCCAAAATTATCTGAGGGAGTGGGAGAAAATGGAAACCAACATATGAGAAGATTTTCTGGCCATGAAATACTGGGCTTTTATCTGATCCATCCCAGTGCCACCCTCACAGATATGCCTACCCTGCATGTACGACGTCCACGGATGCCATTCCCAGAGAAGTCTCCCTCTCAGACATTTTGCTGATTCCACACCAGCAGAGGTACATAGAAAAGGTTGTCACCTTCCTCTTAATCAGAAATTTTTTAACTATGGAAGGCTACTCTGTCCCTCTTCTGTCTTCTGCTGGTGTCGCAGCAGGCATCACTTCATTTGGTCACTCACTGCAGACCACATTTTCCCAACCACCACTGTGTATGCTGCTCTGGGCTCAGTTTCCAGGGAATTAAGGGTTTCCCTGGGCTTTCCTGGGATGAGGAAGGCTGCCTTACATGTGGGACAGGCCATGGGACAGGCCATGCTGCTGCCTTCAACAGTCACCCACTTACTGGGCATGTGCATATTAGTTCTTTATTTAGGCTTCTCATAATTATGGCTGTGATGGTGCTGTTTGGTTTTTGTCTTATTAGAATAATAATTAAGGGGAACTGATCAGCAAGTCTCCACAAACACATGAGGAACAGAGACCAAAACATAATCAAGAGTGTCCAGTTTGTTAGGAGATTTTCTTGCATAGGACTCTGTTGGAGACCTTTTGGTGTTCCTTTGAGTGCTCCTGGTCGGCATGTTATGGGGAATCATTTGACCATGATGGCCATTTGTGTCCTTGGACAATATTAGAACTGTTCAAGAAACAAAATGCCCTGCAGCTGGAGGTACTGCACAGCAATAGTGACTCCCTGGAGATTCAGGCAGGGCGCAGCTGAGCAAGGATGGACTTACAGGCTATCACCCATCAGCAGACCAGCTGCAGTACCCCGTATTAGCCCTCCCTGGTTGTGTGGTAAAGGTGTCATCTTAAGCCTCAGGGGAAGCAAGGTCAAGTATAGGTGTTTTACCTATACACTGGAGCACAGGAGTGGCTGGTTTACAGCTAACACACAGGGTCAAATGAAGGGTAGCATCTCACAGAGGGACTGCATCTTCTTGTGAAGCCTGTGCTCAAAGACCAGTACTTGTGTGAAATATTAGAGGTCTGTAACTTAGAAAGCCTGCAATGGTTTGAGGTTTACACATACAAGAAACGTTATTGCTACAACACAGTAGAAATTGAGATGCATCAGCTGGAGCCCTACAGAGTGTTGGCTGAGCCGTTTCAATGCAGTGTCCCCTTCTGCGTCCAAAATACCCTTAATTGATATTGATTCTGTTGATGGGCTTCCAAGCCTGTTGTCTTTTGCCTCAGGGAAAGGATATGGCTAAGCTGAGGTTTGAGGTAGGTGTATAATGTGGGTTATAATGTTTGGCTGGAGCAAAAGCCTTTCCCTGAGATGAGGGAGGCTGTAGAGCTTATATTTATGCTTTTAACTCCGTGTCAGATCAGTTGCACCTGGAGCCTTTGGGTAGTCCGTGACTCATAGCAATTGAAATTAGTAAAGCAGCAAGATACCCTCCCTCTGCCTTTCCATGTTACCAACCAGAGGTGCCTGCCATGGTGTGCTGTCTTGTGCCTAGGTGCACACAATCAAATAATGTTGTTAGTGCTCCATGCTGTATTCAGAAGCAGCACTCTGGTTCTCGCTGTGGCTTGCAAGTTGTAAGACTCTCATGGGAGAGCTCCAAAGGGTCAAAGTAGGCTGTCATTAAATGTGCCCTTATGCTTTAACGACAATACACATCCTTGTTTTTCAGGGGTTTTTGCAGAAGCATTGCTAGTCTGGTTGGGGTTTCGCTCTCCATGGCTTGCCTAGCTCAACTTGAGTAAGCGGTGTTTTCCCTTTTGAGAATGGCCTAATCACCAGCACATTCTTTTATTTCTTTAGCAGTGCCCCTCAAATTGAAGGAAATGAAAAACCAAGAGGCTGCTGTGGGTCAGAAGCTAGTGCTAAGGTGTGAAACCACTTCAGAGTATCCTGCGCTCAGATTCAAATGGTTAAAGAATGGGAAGGAAATAACCAAAAAAAACAGACCGGAAAATGTCAAGATCCCAAAAAAACAAAAGTAAGTACAAAGTAATATCTCTCAAGTGGGGCTGGGAGGGCTGGGAAGTGATGTTCACCAAAACACAAGCATTGAGGTTGTTAACTGGAGTAACACAAAGCTGAGAGCTGTGAGTTTCAGAGGAAGAAAATTTAAGGCAACAGACACCAATGTTATTTTTCCTTAAAGTATGAATGAAGTGTGAGTGTGGTATAAATATTTCATAATTAATTTTCCCTTTTCAGTTTCTATTTGTTTTCTGATAGCCAAAGGCTATGATTTTAACCAATAAACTTTGGAGACAGGCTATTTTTAAGCTGCTAGCAAGAACAGAGGTACCTTATGTTTATTGTCTAAAAGAACACTTAAAATCATCAAAGGAGTACAGATTTTGAAATATTTTAGAGATTTGCTTTTCAAGCAGTTTAGTCCTCAAGAAGAGCTGGATGCTGTCCTCATTAGCTCAGAATATCTTATGCAAGCATGCAGTAGTCCTTTACCAGAGGCATTCCTGCACTTGCACAACAAGGCACTGGTGCAGCAGATGTCACATGAATAGCAAAGCGTGCAAATCCTATCCTCCTGTCTGGTGGAAAGTGCCCCCTACATGTGACTGATGACCAGTGCCAAAAGATGGACTGGTGCCTTGTGTCTGCAGGGGAGAAACTACACAATGCTTTTGCTGCACTGAGACAGAAGGCTTTTGCTGTTTGATCTCTGTTTTGTTGTTTAGGTTAAAAGGTTTTAATTGTCACTAGCTATGAAAATCTGTTTGAAAACAGTCCTTCAACTCTCACTTCTGCTTTCAGTAGGAAGGGCTGCTCTCTGCTGCACCATGCCATGCCTTCCCTTCATTCAAGACACAGAATGTTTGGAATGGACTCTGCAAGAGATTTTTCTTTCCAAGGTGTTCAGTGCCCCCATACTTTGTGTCAGGGCTCACCTCACTAGACTAAACAAGCCACAGTCACATGGACTTTTTACTTTTTAGAGTTATTCAGGTTAAAATTCAGAAATCCTGCCCTCCTTTGCAGTTTCTTGTACCCCAGCCTGGGGCACAAGGTGAAACATGGAGAGGGGCAGAGCAGCATCATCACAGCCCCCATGCCATGGTCGCGCAGATGTCAAGAAGGAACCTGTGATGTCTCCTTTCAGCATTTGCAAAATGGAGCTATTCCAGGTGGCAGATAGCCTGGCAAATTGTCTGGACTCATTTGCTGAGCCATATGTCTCCTGCAAAGTTGTATTTTCAGTCTATTCTGTAAAGAAAATGTTCAGATCAGAGCCTAGCCCTCAGCTTTCCCAGCAACCCAGTGCTGCCTGTGAGGGGCAATCAGGATTTTCTCCACTTATATTTTGGCTGATGGTGATTGACCAAACTCACTGGGGCTAGGATTTCACCTTCTGGGGCTAGACTTTATCAATTCAGCATTGAATCAGGAACTGCCTTTCGTCAGCTCACTTC
This sequence comes from Edolisoma coerulescens, assembly GCA_013397115.1. Lineage (NCBI taxonomy): Eukaryota > Metazoa > Chordata > Aves > Passeriformes > Campephagidae > Edolisoma > Edolisoma coerulescens. The sequence goes on from VWZW01004071.1 coordinate 263,489, forward strand.
TTTGTGGTTTTTTTGCCCCCAAAAAGCTTTGAGGAGCTGTCAGAAGGGAAACTGATAGCTATTGATTTGATATTGATGCATGTGGAACGTGTGAGACTATTTTTCAGCTTGATGTGCCAAAAAGTGTTTAAAATTCCCCAAAAGATACATAACGAAAAAGATTAAAATTGTGCCTTTTTCTAGACGATAGAAATACAAAGTCATCTTCACTCACCATAAAGGGACAGGGTGCAGGCTTTGACCTGTATTTCACACGTTTGTGCTTCTCCAGTCACGATGATACCACTCCTTGTTGGAATTCCTCTCTTGTGTTTTAGAAATGTCAGCGTGGAATGGAGAAGCACTTGCAGTTAGAGACACAAAAGTCACTAGGTGTAGAGTACAAAAGGGGGAAAGACAAGGGATGTCTGCTGACATGGGAAGGATTTTCTCTGCCTTCCTACTTTGACATTTTAGTTTGGGGACACGTAAGTGCTTTGCCATTTCTTCTTTTGCTATTTGTGTGTGCATCCAGGACTGAGTAGAAATGAACAGCTTAAGAGAAAATAGATTTTATTTTGATGAAAAGTGGGACAGACACATGTTGTAAAGCTAAAGAAGAGTGGGGAAAAATGCAGTGTAAATGAATGCATAAAAAGACGTGCACGTTTCAGTAAGCAAAGCCACGTTAAAAAGATCCCATTGCAAATTAGAGGAGTATCAGAGATCAAGGAGTTTTTTTCCCCACTTATGTTCTGTGTGTTTTTTCATGATAGCACACTGATAAATGTTTGTCATGCTCATATGCTGCTGTATTGTTACAACAAGCATTTTAGTGTGAATTTTTTACTATTACCAAGTGTGAGAAACATCAACTATGAAGGTTAGAGTAGTTGATAAGATGTCTGGGATTAATGTTTGTTTTAAAGTTTAAATGGCTACATAAAAAGTAGGCTATGTTTCTGAATAACCATTAGCATGCAGAGTACCACAGCCCTTTTGACATCTTCAATCCAAACACTTGAAAATAACACTTTCTAACATATTTACCAAAACCTCACAAAGTTTATATGTAGTCCGCAAGGGCCGCTGACTTCTATCAACATAGTATTTTGCAAGAAATCACCCTTCTCATTGTGTGATGGCAGAATAAAACCTGTTTATTTTTGGAATAAAAATAAGTGTTTCTTTGGTTTGTCTATGTAGCCAGAGCTAAAGCTAAATAGCTTTAGGTTTTTAACAAACTGCAAAATATCTGGCAGTATGATGACGTGTCCATCTCAGAAATTAAAAATGAAGACCTTAGCTTTACACCTGAAGTAGGCAAGGAAAAGATAATACATCAACTTGGTGGTTTTGGGCACATTGGCCAGTGTGGATCAAAGGATTTGCCCAGGTGGAGCAGATGCTGTTTTCTTAGTGTTTTAAGAGTTTAGAAGCCCCTGTGGCAATGCAGGCTTCCTCAAAGCTTAGGCTTCCAAAGACTGCTTTGCATGTCAAATGGTTTCAGTCCTCTAAGCTCCCTAGGATGGTTTCAGGGTGGTTGATTCAGAGGGTGCTGAGCCCCAACATGTGATGGCCCCACCTGGACTACTGTGTCCCTCTCTAGGGCCCCCAATGCAAGAAAGACATAGATCTGTTGGAGTGAGTCCAGAAAAGAGCCGTTAGGTTGATCACAGGGCTGGAGTACCTCTCCTATGAAGACAGGCTGAGAGAGTGGGGACTGTTCACCCTGGAGAACAGAAGGCTTTGGGAAGACCTTACAGCACCTTTCAGTGCCTGAAGGGGGCTATAACAAGGCTGGAGAAGGACTTTTTACAGGGGTGTGGAGTGACATGACAAGGGGAATCTCCCTGAACTGAAGGAGGGTAGTTTTAGATTAGGTATATTAGGAAGATATTTTTCACTGTGAGTGTGGGGAGGCACTGACACATGTAGCCCAGAAAGCTTGTGGATTCCCTATCCTTGGAAGTGTTCGAGGCCAGGCAGGCATGGGGCTTTCTGAGTAACCTGTGAAAGGTGTCCCTGTCCATAGAAGGTGGGTTGGAACTGTTGATCTTTAGGGACCCTTCCAACCCAAACCACTCTGATTTTATACTTCTATGACAGTACAGCAGGTGAATCACACTAAGTGGCTATATTCCTACTCATTACACTGGAGAGTCAAGAGAAACTGAATGACTTTAAATTTTAATGAAAGGCACTTAAAGCACTCACTTTTTACCTCAAATTTGTTAGAGTAAGAGCATGAAGTCAGTGAGTTTCTGCTGATGATTGCTGATGATTGCTGAGGCTGTGATTGGTTGATTTGTGTGTCCAGGCTCTAAGCTATTTCTTTGTGACAGTAGAGATACAGAAAAAATCAGACCCCAGACAAGGGCTTTTCATCTGCTAGCTAACTTTCCCATGGCTGTCCCCTACCATGATAGCATTTCATTTTGCTTGTCTGATTTCGAATGCAGGTGAGACCTGTACATTATTGGTTTGGGCAGTGTGCTGTACAAGTCAGGTGTTCTTCATTACACGAAGAGAGACTCCCTTATCAGAGTTGGGTTTTTTTTGTGGCAGAGACAAGTTGTTTGCCACTTCTAGCTGATGGCTTTGGGTGCAGTAGTGCATGAGGAAACTTTGTGGGTAAGTGCCCTGTACCTTGAGCTTCATCCAAGCTTGGCCTGGATATTAGCCTGCAGACAGGCAATTCTGGATGACAGATGGAGACTGGAAGCAAAATGAATTCAAGCAATCAGATAAGGTGGGCTGGGACTGTATTCTGCAGATGTGTTTCTTTCCCCTTCATGTATGAATACAAGCTCGGCAGTGTCATAGTGGCAAAGAGCTAAAGATTCACCAGAAGCAATTCTTACAGGGAGTGGCTTTTTTTTTTTGTAGTAGCATGGTATAGTTTGAGAAAAGGACAAGCCTTTGAAAACAAAATCCCTTATCAGGGGCTTTAAGTGAGTACTGTTGGAGTACTGTATTGCTAGGAAACTGCTTCATTTACAGCCATTAATGAGTCATCTTCTGCTCTGACTGTTTTGAATTCTGTCCCAATACCTCTCAATGATATTTTTAAGGCTATAAATATTCATATTATTTCTCCTGCTCTCAGAGACAAAACTCCTTACAGGTTTTTTTCTAAAACCAAGAGTAAATTTGGCTTGTTAGAAATGGATTTGTAAGAAATATTGTTGCTTCACCTATTGTAATGTAATGGTAAAATCATAAAAGGAAAACACAATTCCTTGCCTTTTCCCATATGTATCAAGTGAAACAAAAACAATAAAAATAAATGTGCAGGGCAGAGAGGTTCTTCACAAAGCCAAGCATGCCACAAAAGTGGTTTGCATCAATATTACTTAATATATAGAGAGGACTACAGCAAATATACATTGGGTGTCTGCATTAAAGTGATGTAGCTGCAGCTGTGCTTCCTTCCTTTTCACTGGGTTACAGTGAATTCTTAAAAACACTAAGCCTGTGTACATTGCCTTTTGAAGCTTCCTAAGGCTACAGCTCGCTCTCCATCTAGACAAGTGTCTGCAAGTATGGCTGAGAGATAACCTGTTGCAATATAGGAAGTATCACATGTCCACAGGAGCTGTTAGGTGGTGTAGAACACCACATGATGTTCCTGGTCAGGCCCTCAACAGGCTGTTGCAAAGGCAGATGGCTGGCAGGCAAATTAAAAAGCAGGCCACTTTTATTGTTGTATAAGCATAGCTGTTAGTCAGGTGTAAAATTTTCACACAAAGATCCAGTAGCATTCAACTTCTNAAAGAGCCGTTAGGTTGATCACAGGGCTGGAGTACCTCTCCTATGAAGACAGGCTGAGAGAGTGGGGACTGTTCACCCTGGAGAACAGAAGGCTTTGGGAAGACCTTACAGCACCTTTCAGTGCCTGAAGGGGGCTATAACAAGGCTGGAGAAGGACTTTTTACAGGGGTGTGGAGTGACATGACAAGGGGAATCTCCCTGAACTGAAGGAGGGTAGTTTTAGATTAGGTATATTAGGAAGATATTGTTCACTGTGAGTGTGGGGAGGCACTGACACATGTAGCCCAGAAAGCTTGTGGATTCCCTATCCTTGGAAGTGTTCGAGGCCAGGCAGGCATGGGGCTTTCTGAGTAACCTGTGAAAGGTGTCCCTGTCCATAGAAGGTGGGTTGGAACTGTTGATCTTTAGGGACCCTTCCAACCCAAACCACTCTGATTTTATACTTCTATGACAGTACAGCAGGTGAATCACACTAAGTGGCTATATTCCTACTCATTACACTGGAGAGTCAAGAGAAACTGAATGACTTTAAATTTTAATGAAAGGCACTTAAAGCACTCACTTTTTACCTCAAATTTGTTAGAGTAAGAGCATGAAGTCAGTGAGTTTCTGCTGATGATTGCTGATGATTGCTGAGGCTGTGATTGGTTGATTTGTGTGTCCAGGCTCTAAGCTATTTCTTTGTGACAGTAGAGATACAGAAAAAATCAGACCCCAGACAAGGGCTTTTCATCTGCTAGCTAACTTTCCCATGGCTGTCCCCTACCATGATAGCATTTCATTTTGCTTGTCTGATTTCGAATGCAGGTGAGACCTGTACATTATTGGTTTGGGCAGTGTGCTGTACAAGTCAGGTGTTCTTCATTACACGAAGAGAGACTCCCTTATCAGAGTTGGGTTTTTTTTGTGGCAGAGACAAGTTGTTTGCCACTTCTAGCTGATGGCTTTGGGTGCAGTAGTGCATGAGGAAACTTTGTGGGTAAGTGCCCTGTACCTTGAGCTTCATCCAAGCTTGGCCTGGATATTAGCCTGCAGACAGGCAATTCTGGATGACAGATGGAGACTGGAAGCAAAATGAATTCAAGCAATCAGATAAGGTGGGCTGGGACTGTATTCTGCAGATGTGTTTCTTTCCCCTTCATGTATGAATACAAGCTCGGCAGTGTCATAGTGGCAAAGAGCTAAAGATTCACCAGAAGCAATTCTTACAGGGAGTGGCTTTTTTTTTTTGTAGTAGCATGGTATAGTTTGAGAAAAGGACAAGCCTTTGAAAACAAAATCCCTTATCAGGGGCTTTAAGTGAGTACTGTTGGAGTACTGTATTGCTAGGAAACTGCTTCATTTACAGCCATTAATGAGTCATCTTCTGCTCTGACTGTTTTGAATTCTGTCCCAATACCTCTCAATGATATTTTTAAGGCTATAAATATTCATATTATTTCTCCTGCTCTCAGAGACAAAACTCCTTACAGGTTTTTTTCTAAAACCAAGAGTAAATTTGGCTTGTTAGAAATGGATTTGTAAGAAATATTGTTGCTTCACCTATTGTAATGTAATGGTAAAATCATAAAAGGAAAACACAATTCCTTGCCTTTTCCCATATGTATCAAGTGAAACAAAAACAATAAAAATAAATGTGCAGGGCAGAGAGGTTCTTCACAAAGCCAAGCATGCCACAAAAGTGGTTTGCATCAATATTACTTAATATATAGAGAGGACTACAGCAAATATACATTGGGTGTCTGCATTAAAGTGATGTAGCTGCAGCTGTGCTTCCTTCCTTTTCACTGGGTTACAGTGAATTCTTAAAAACACTAAGCCTGTGTACATTGCCTTTTGAAGCTTCCTAAGGCTACAGCTCGCTCTCCATCTAGACAAGTGTCTGCAAGTATGGCTGAGAGATAACCTGTTGCAATATAGGAAGTATCACATGTCCACAGGAGCTGTTAGGTGGTGTAGAACACCACATGATGTTCCTGGTCAGGCCCTCAACAGGCTGTTGCAAAGGCAGATGGCTGGCAGGCAAATTAAAAAGCAGGCCACTTTTATTGTTGTATAAGCATAGCTGTTAGTCAGGTGTAAAATTTTCACACAAAGATCCAGTAGCATTCAACTTCTGGACATTTCTGTCAGTGCCTCTACCACTTGTTCCTCATATATTCATGGTTGCCACCAGCTAGAGTCTGTTCTTGTATGCCAGCTGAAGTGCAGCCCAGCTAATTAGTTCAGCACTGGGACTATGCTCCTAACATTTCCTGAGAAGGGAGCCCAAATACTCAGCTATTCATTTCTTTAGCATTTGAGTAAACCTGAGTAAATTGCTAATCCTAGCTTGGCTGCTCCTCCCTCTTGCAAGCCCAGTGGCCTCAAGAAAGCAGTCCTCTTTCAGGACATGAGGGGAAACTCTTGTGATGCAGGTTTCTGGCAGAGAGGGGCCCACCTAGCACACTGCTTTCATTCCATGAGGGCCATAGGGCTGACTCCTCAGCAGCAGGAGTTTCACATGGAGGCAGGGCAGGCTGAGGTGCCAGTAAGCAGATGTTTGGTAGCAGATAGGATAGTGTCCTGTGATGGAGGTAGGGGTGGCTCACAAGGACGTGTTGAAAAATGACATTTAACATTTTGGTTGCTTCAAAAGCCCACACTGCTACAACAGACCAGTTTGTGGTCTGAACCAAGCCCTGCTCAGTAATTTGCAGAAGGGGTAACCAGTTGTGATTTCTGCACAGAGCGCTAGTAGACATGGCAGTGATGAAGCAAAGCAACTCCCCAAACATTGTTTAGCTCAGCAGCCATGATGGTGACTATGAGCTTTTGGAGTGAGCAACCACTGACTTGTGGGGATCAGCCCTTCAAACTGGGGTAGACCAACTTAGGGAAGCCAGTGTTCATGCACTCCAAGTGACTATTCCATAGATCAGGTTTTATGACAGGCAGAAACTTCCCCAGAGCACTTCTTTTAAGCGGTAACTGGGAACAGCAGTAATGTGTGCATTTTCCCCAAGCTAGTCATTCTCTGCAGTCTAGATAATGGGATTATTGCCATCCTGTGAGTTGGGGACCCCATGAATGACACCAGAACATGTTCCTACAAAATTAATGGGTAGGCAGGAGTTCTGCATTTGAAAATCTAATCTTAAAACCTTGGAGACTGATTAAATTACATCTCTGAGCCAGGAACAAAATGTAGCTTCATGCAAATTGTGCTCCTGCCCATGATTTTTTGTTAGCACTGGAGAATGATTTACTATTGGGGTTTCAGAGGCTGTTAAAGAGTGTGGTGTGTTCTAATCTCATGATTATTTAGTCAGATGTTAGGAACAGTACTTACCCAGAACTCTACTACTGGTAATGTGAACCTGTAGGGAAGGGTAATCTATTTTAATATTACACCCATCTCCGTGGCATCTGGACAGCCAGCAATTCAGCTGAGAGAGGATGGTTGTTGGACGGTTGTTTTTCAGATTTCCTTTAGGAGCAAAGACTTCTCTCATACAGAAAAGCATGAGCAAGTATCTTCATTTGAGTTCATGAATATGCCTGTTTTCCAGCAGCCTGTAAGAGATTTTTTTTATTCTCCTCCCTTCTTTCAAACCTGGATAGTGTTGATATGTCAGTAAGAATGGAAGACAAGATTCTCTGTTGAAAGGGGTCAAAAAAAAGTGCTTTAGTTGATGCAGTGACTGTTATTCCAGTACAGGATGTTTATATGGTTTTTTCCGATTTCACAGGAAATACTCTGAGCTTCACATTTACAGAGCCACGTTGGCCGACGCTGGGGAATATGTATGCAGAGTGAGCAGCAAGCTAGGAAATGACAGTACTAAAGCCAGTGTTATCATCACAGACACCAATGGTAAGGCTTGACTCATTATTTTACTGTCACATTCAGAAGGACCATGTATTAAAGCTGCCAGGAGGAGAAATGGCTTAGGAGCAGGACAAAGCTTGGCAAGTGAAGTGGAAGTGGAAGCACTGAAATCTATTAGGTGTACTGAGAAAAGTAGTGGGGCCTGACTTGTCTGTTAGGTAGTTGAGATGTTTGATTTTCCTTACAGACAAATGGGATGTCTCCTACAGATCTCAGGACAGATCAGCGTTTTCTGTGTAACACCAAGTCTAAGACACAGTCTAAACAGTCAAGATCAGGAAGATGAAGGGAAGGGAATATTATTCTAATTCCTGTTATTCACAGTGGGGGAAGTTGCATTTAACCTAAAACATGTCATAGTCTGAACTGCTAAACCAGCACTTCTGACTTCAAGTAATATTTGTACTGCTCTGATTGCCACCATTTTTACTTTCACATATGTTGATAGGTTTTTCTTTTGATTTCTAAAACAATAAACACAAAGGCATGAATGTATTGAAGGCAAATTATTCAAAGGCTTGAGTGTGATTCAAACACTTTGATTCAGGTATTGTGGTTTAAGGTTATTTGCTGAGGAGTAGAGCTTCTCGTGAAACAGACAGCATTCAGACTTACTCAAAAGATTTACAGTTGTTACAGATTGCTGTTTTTGCAGGGCTCATTTCATTTACATGGAGTTCTAACTGCTTCTGATGAAACTTTGTGTTTCCACTACACACAAATGTATTGCAGTACTATTTTTCCTTTGGAAAGGCAGTGGAGGCAGCAGTTCAGCTGAAATCTTGTTTTTCAAGTGTAGCTTTGACTAAATCAGCTCCCATAATTCAAACTCCAGTGTCCAGCCAGTTGTGAAGTACGAAACAAACATGCCCTCGTTAGCAAACAAAACTGAAGTTCTCTGCATATCTTAGATGGGTTAAAGATGTTACAGCAATGTGAATTTACCAGGCGTGCTTTTCTGTTCCACATTGTGCTCTTAAATGGGAGATAGGCATTTACATAAACAGAAAACCAAATGTAAACCTTTTCCAGGGGGATTTGTCTTTGTCTATCTGCTGTTTTGTAATCACACAGCAATTGCTTGACTGTATTCACTTTGTGTATTTGCTATTCTATTTCATCAACTAAAGAATCTCAAGTGCTAGGATTTCATTCTAGCTGTATGGTATTATAATCATGAGCAGATGTCAGGAGACTGATATAAAAGATCAAGTGTTATTTACTGGAGTGTTACTAAGAGGAAAAATGGGTAGGTGTTTCTGTGTGGCTTTGTAGACTCTCTTGGTTTCCATGAATACAAATTTTGGTTGCTCATTAGCCGCTTACATGGGAAGCTCCTATACTGTTTCCATAACTCAACTGTCGGCACTGTGCCTAGGCAGTGATACAGATAAATGCAAAAAAAATGCTTGACCATTTATTATTACTTTCTCAGACAAGGAATGGTGTCATGGGAGTGCATGTGGGACCTCATTCCTGTGCCTCATGACATGGATTTTTCAACTGCCTTTTGGGCTGTGCTGAATGACTACAAAACACTCCTGCTGCAGGGGGACAGGAGCTTGGTCTCAGTTGAAAATATTTGTGGGCAAGCCCTGTTACATGCATCTATAACATATATGTTAAAATCTGTCTAATTGTGTTATGAAATGTAATTTGTTTAAAACACAGCCATGCATGCAAACTCTCTTGAATGCAGGGCAAACTTGAATCCAGTCTAAACTTGGCAGCTGGCTCTTGTCTGTAAAGATCTAAACTGGAAACTCAGTGATATCTGAACTGGAACATCTCAGTGATATTTGATCATCTAGACTCAGGCATGGCAGCATTCATTGGTCGAATAAATCAATCATGCATATTTGGTTGCTACACATACATCTGAGCTCCCTCTGCTTACTGTTGCTTATAAATTACCAATAAAATTGTTCATAATTTTCCTGCTAATGCTGGAATTTTCCACCTGGATTTGAGAAACAGCATGGGCAACATCTGGTGACTTGAGAGCAATAGATCCTTACAGCCTCGAAGGGCAACATCTGCCTTGCAAACAGGGATAGACCCCCTGCAGGAGTGACCTCCTCACCCCTCCTTCCCCCACATTCCCTGACCTCTTCCCCTTGCTAGCTTAATGACAGATTTGGAATCCAAACTCGGTAATGAGCCCTGAAGGGCAGTCATTACTTGATTCTGTATATCTGGGAGGTCCTGCAATATTCATAAGAAAGACGGAGTTTAAAATTAAAAGAAAAAAACCAAAACAACAAACAAAAATCCAGCATACTCAACTCTTACTTGTTATTACCTGTTAATGGGCTTTTGGGGAAGCCCTTGGGGTTCAGTGTAGCCCAGGAGTCCCTGTAGAAAACTAAAGCATGGGTATCTGAGAAGGCTGAATCTCTCAAAGTGGGGAGAGAAGTTGCTTTCTTCCATCTCCAGCAGATAGAGTAACAGTGAGGAAAAGAAAAATGCACCAGAGGGCCTGACTTTCTTACGGTCATACTGGTCTGCTCTGCTATGTGAACCATAACTTAAATTTTAACCTTTAATTAAGTGACCTCACCTGGTCATATTTATTATGTGTGCCCTGCTATCTGCAAACTAGATGTTCCTTTCCCTTTGTGGTGGGTACTTTAAGATTGAGGGCAGATGAAGTAATGGCCTTTCTGGGAATGGGGTTATTCATTTCCATTGTAAGATTGGTGCTTTTCAGTTTCTAAAAAAAATCCTGGTTTAAATTCCCTAGAATTTTGTCAAATTAGAACTGTTTTAGTTGAAATTTTCTTTACTGGTGTATGCCACAAAAGAGAACTCCAGGGCCAGACCAAAGGTCTGTTTATCATGGTGCCTTGTCTCGAACATCAACTAGCAATGGACATTAGGAAAAAACATATGAAGAACAAGGCAAATATGTTGGGGTGTTCCCCTAAGAATACAAAAAGCCGCACATTTACCACCAAGGTCCCATGTTGGAAAGTTGCTGATTTCAATTCCCTGCTCCAAGCATAGAAAAATTAGCATTTCTCAATAAAAGGGTTGTGTAACTTTTTTTGTTGTTTTCAGTGAGCAGAGACCTTAATCTTTCCTGATCTCATTCCCCGAAGTGGTAAACTTTTCTGTCTAAAACAGTAATATTCAGTGCAATAATAACTCCTGTCCATCTTACTGTTACTGTTATTATAAACATTGTTGTTACTTAAAACTCCCAAGTTTGCTCTTGTACAAGTTCACATCAACATGAACACACACCACACAGAAACTGTATTAATCTACACAGACTTTTAAATTTTCCCAGTTTTACTGAAAGAAATGTAAAGCCTTGTCTGTTGAGCCATGTGTGTGGATTAAAAATATAACAAATATAAAAATAGCAAGACAAAACACAATTTTTACCAGTCTTAATAGCAAGTGATAGGAACTATTCTGTTCTCTTTTAAATTTATAATGAGTATAACTTGCCCACAGGATATGAGCTGCCTTCTTATTTTCATTCACTCATACTCATGTATGCTCCCCTAAGAAAGATTGTAATTGAGGTCAGAATAGAGGCATGAAGTTCTCCTGGTGTTGTATAAATAGTGCACAAGTTTGTTAATGCAATTGTAACTGCTTTTTTTGTGCATCCTAATTTGTTACTTTACCCAGGTAAAATTCTTGCGGTGAATTTTTCGTGTTTTTTCTCATCAGCATAGGACCTTACTATGCTTAATAGATGACACTGACAGAATACTTCACACCACAGCCAAAGCTTTCAACTTGCTCACAAAACCCCTTATTTAGACAACTAGCTAAGTGATATTTTTTTAATAAAGAGTCAAGCATGCTCTATCTGCACGTGGTGTCAGTCTTTTCCATTAAAACCTGTTGGCCTGATTCTTTTGCCTCTCTGAGGATGTTTGCTGTGCCCAGCATGTTTCAGGGTGCCAAAGGGTGGATTCATGCAGAGATATTTCAAAAGCCAGGAGTCTACGATGCTGGTTCTGCTGGGTTGTGTGCAGGGTGTTGTGTGAGCTCTATTCCTTGATGTCTGTGGAAAGTGAGTTGATGTAGTTTGACTCATCTGTGTGGGTGGCTGGGACAATTTTGCCTGAATTGATGGGTACAAGAAGTACTCAGGTGATCTGCTAATGTATCTCAGTTCTGGGCAGAGGTGAGCCTCGGTAAATTCATTAGCTACCCAGTGGCCTGTGAAGTCTTCTGGTTTTGCATCCATAAGACTTCCAGTAGTAGTAACAGCTCCAAGTTGTACAGTAATCAATAAGGATCTGATATTCATCATTCATTAAATTTTAATTTGCTCTTCCTCTTCTGAAGACAGACAGTAGCTTAGCTTCAAGAAGATGACTAAGAAATAAGTAAATAAAAACATCTTATATCTAGTACCCATAGAGCATGTGACCAACTATGGAATACTTCAAGTACAAAAGAAGTCCCTTCTTCTGCCCAAGACTTGATTAAAGTAGGAGATCAGGATACCTCTTCTCTCTAGCATAATTACAGGCGACCTGGGATATAGTTTGTTTTGAACTGGCTAGCATAATGAGTCAGATTCTCAGCTGGAGCAAATCAGCATGCCTGGACCAATGTCACTGATTTGGTCTCAGAAAAAAAATGTAGCCATCACTCAATTTGGTATTGCAACTCCCCTAAAAGTATTCTTGAACCCTTCCTTGCAATATTCCGTACTTGGATTGAGGGCAATGTTCTTTTAATCTAATTCAAGTCAGTAGTTTCTTGGAGGAAAAAGGGGAAAAGTATGGTAGTTTTAAGAAACTAAAAGTTAGTTTAGCCGTTGGATCACGCTGTGTCTTTCACCACATATGCTTGCTTGTCTCTGAGGCCTCAGACTGTGGTCTTACCAACCTTCTATACAATTACTCCCTGCTCGGCCATCTGTAGACCGAGTGACAGAGGTGAAGAAAGTGCTCCCCTTTCCTCAAGGTGTATGTTAGCTTGTGTCATTGTTTGTATAATTCAGATGATATCACCCTAATAGCACAAACAATGCAAAAGGCTTAAAACTTATATCACTGCCAGAAAGTACACCTCAGGATGACAAAAAGCTTGTTTGCAGCTCTAACTACCTATGGTGTCATGGTGTCTGAATCCTCCTCAGAGCCCAGGTTGTTGTCCCTGTCAGAGTTCTCAGACCCACCACCTGCAAGGCCTGAACTAAAACCTATAAGATCAACCAAATCCCTTCAGCTTGCTCAAGCATGCTATTTTGTGTTTGGCCTTTGACAAACTAACTGGGGGAAAAAGGTTGTGAGGGCACACACAGGGCTGTTCACAACAGCAGCTGTAAGGCTCTTAAATATTTGGTTATCGTGGACAAGAGGTTTTGGCCGAGAAGGAGAGGGACCTCCTGCCTCTCTCAGAGCCATACAGCAGAGCTTGTTGCCCACACACTTGAGTTGTCTCCTCTCAGCAGCCCAAACAAAGCTCCCTGTCTGGAAGGATGGATCAACCTATCAAGGCCAGCAAGGTGATGGGGTTGCTGGGAGTCCTGTGTGAGCTAAAGGAGCTCTTCCATCTTAGGTCAGACTAAACAGCAGAAGATACTGCTGGCCAGAGTACTAAGGAAATAGGACTGAGAAGCTGCAGGGACCCGCTCCTTAAAACATCCCCAAACAAGGACCCCTCATGGATCCTTCAATGTTTTTACATGAGGAAGCCCCAGCAAAAACATACCTAGTTTCAGGAAACAGCACTTCACCAAGGCAGTATTCCTAAAAGTGCCAGGGGACAGAACTGGTTGTAGCCTCTGAGGTAGCTGCTCCTCATGGAGACTTAAAGATGGTGATGATGAAGACAGGGCTGCAGGCTGCCATCACCATACCCTAGCAGACTGCAGCAGCAAAAGCATCATGATTGAAAAATGGTTGCAGCTCTTTCACCTCAGGCAAGTACTGACAGCCTGCTATGAGAAGCCTCTTTTTTGTTTGCTTCTTGTGTTCAGGTAGCTTGTCATGTGGATCTGTGCTAGCCTCTCAGGTAGTGTAAAATGCCTTTCTTATCATTGTGGTGTACTGTGTGCAGTAAGCAACACACACAAATGTTGTGTCTTCCAAATGTTAGCATCCACTATTAGTGTTGCTAACATGAATGTTACTAGTGGGGCTTGATAAAGTGTGACTTTGCCACATGTTTTCCAAATGTATTTCTCAGCACGTTTCAGGTGTAGGAGGCTCTGGCTGTATTTTCCACTGGCAGGGAAGCTTCCCGTCGGCGTTTGTACTAACACAGCTGGGCTGGGGAGGTGCCAGTAAGAAATGCTCCATCAAGCTCAGCACTAAATGGAACATGGTGTCTTTAATGGTGAAAGAAAAATTTGCTCCAGTTGTGCCAGATGCTGAGCTATGCAGCTGTCAGACCTGTTCCATCTCCTGATTTGACTAAGAAAGGTTAATTGCTCAGACAACCCAGCTGCACAACAGCAAACTGCCATTATACCCAAAAAATGGTACTGGAAGCTGCCTGGCTACAGGCCACTGTGTTCCAAGACCTAATGCAAAGGTTTTGACCTTAAAAATTTTCCTTATGATACTCACTTTCATGCCACGCATCCCTGGCTGCCAAGGAAATGCTGCATAACATGTTCTCTCCCATTAGTTAGATGAAACTGGGATGTACTAGCTAGGCAAATAGTATATTTGCCAAAGAAAGCTGGACCAAAATGGGAAAAAAAAATCAAAAAAAGCGCAAGCAAGTAAGAAGTTAAAATACAGAGTTGATATTGAAGTTTAACAAGAGGGATGTTGAAGGGAAGACGGCTGGACTGGTTTTGTCTCTGGTCAAGTTTCTGTGAACTCTGGAGACAATGAGCAGAGAACCACTCGAATCCAGATTCACAAAACAGAAGAAAAACATTCCTGAGTTTCCCTTTCCTAAATCTCTTATGAGGATTTTTCTAAATTCTGTTTGTTTGACCTGCTAGGGGATTCTTGGTGTGCCTTGAGGTTTCAGGGCAAGACTCTTTTTTGGCATTCAGGACCTTTCTCCAGCTGTAGAGTTGAAACTTGTGCAGCTGCATTGAACTGCGCCTTTAAAGCCTGAAATGTGTTTTGAGAACTCGGGGAAGTCCAAGCTTGTTGATGAATACAACTGAAGAGCGATTTGTTCACACCTAAGAAATTGCACACAGTTGTGGCTTGCGGGGACAGCAGAGCACTCACAAATCATTGCTGTCATTGGAACAAGGTCTCTCTGCAAGTCTGTGAAGCCTAAACAAAGGCTTTCTACATTCTGCTTTCTCCCATCTGTGCATTTTGCATTAGCAAGGATCTAAACATGGCAGCATCATCCCCCTTAGCCATCAGCTGGTTCAACAAGTGAGTGTGAGCAGTCCTTGCCAGCATGTAACTAGCAATAGTGTGTGGAGATATACATAGGACCAGTATGGAAGTGCAACTTTTCTCATCTCTTCAGCAAAGCAACTGTCTGATTTCTATCACAGAGCCCCCAGCAGTCCATGAGGGATGGGGTTTGCATGTGTGACTCAGAAGATTTCCCTGAAGTGGCAAGTGACACTATTGGATGTACTTACCAGCAATTCAAGTGATATGAACAGGGACACATCTTTGTAAAATTTAACTGCCTAGAAGCATAAGGAGTGAATACTCACACTGACGTCTTCCAGAAACAGAGCCATCTGCCTGATTTCTCCTGTTGCCGCTGATCAGTTATTCCCAGAGGAAAATGAGAGATTGAACAACTGGCTTCTTTCAGAAGGAACAGGCTTTTTTCTTCAGTTTTTCTAGTAGGCACCATCATTTTTTGGTTTTTTTCCCAAAAGGAAACTTTTGCAAGTTGATGTCTGATTGAAGCCTCTGCCCACTGAAGCAAAATTTAAGCTTGCTTCTTTGAACACCTTTCTCTTCTTTACCTTGTCCATTCTGGAGCTGAATGCTGTTAGAGGATCATCTGACATCGTATTATAACTTCTTGTTGCCTCTTGTGTTTTCCAGAGAGTACCAGCAAGATACCAGCATCAACAGAAGTGACAAAAACTTCTTCACGTAAGTTGAATTAACAGAGTCTTTCTGTCTCTTTCTCTTCATTTCGTCTTGAAACTGCTTCTACAGCTCTGCAACAACTCCTTCTTAGGAGAGGACAATTCATCTACATTCAGCAGCTCCATTTCTGCCTATCACCTTGCACACTTGAGCTACTTCAGGGACCAAGAAATGAATGAAGAAGGGTTAAGCATACTTTTTACTATCCTGGGGCTATATCGAGGAAGCTAATTTGGCCTACAGTTGTCAGGCTGCAGCAGCCCAAGTGAAGAAGTATTTGTGTTGTTATGAACTATGTTTTAAAAAAGCTCTTGCCTCCTCCTCCTATAAATCTTAGCAGCTCCTTATGAGTTTGCTGAGTGTATAGGCATATTGATGTGTCCTCAAGAAAGTCTGTTGCCTGGACTGCTCTGTTCCTCAGGGCTGTACATGCAATTCCTGACAGCTCTGCAGGGTCTGTGAGTTTAGACAGGTAACTCACTGTCAGTAATTTAGCCACTTTTGAAGCTGCCTTGGCATACTAGGAGCCTTCTCCAGGTGGTTTCCTTTCAGGCTGATGGATTTTGCTTTCAGCATCCTGCCTGCAGTTACGGATTGCATACTTCCAGAATTACTCCTGGAACTGACCCCAGTGAGAAGCCACTTTCATTATTTAACTGTTAAGAGTTACTTTATATATGGCCACAGTACAAGCAGTTGTCTCTACTGCTGGCTTTGGCTGAGACAATTGTAGATAAACGTGTATAAGCCGAGCAACGCAAGGATTTACAAGATGCACGTACCCTGCTTGGCAAAGAGGCTGGGGCCCTGCTAGCTTTTTTGGGAAAGCTATGTCTGGCAGAGACAGGTTTTAGTGTGAAATGACAGTGTTTGTAGGCTAGATCAAGGAAAACAGTGTGATTGCCAGATTTTGCATTTAGCATGCCTGCAGCCTTTCCTTTGATGCATCTGTGTGTGTGGCGACCTACTTCTGAAATCTTGGCATTGCTGCCTGACAGAAGAGACGTTGGATGTGCCCATATTCTTTCATGTTCTCAGTGGGGCCTGTCACTGGTGCTTCACTGGGTATGTATGAGACCACATAGCTAATAGCAAGTGTCCTGTAACCATTGGAACCATTTTTGTTCAAAGAAGGTGACACGCTGGTCACTGACTCCACTGGGCTTGCCTTGCCTTCTCCCTTGTGCAGCAAGAATGTAGTCCCTGCACTTTGCTGCCTTCTTTCCCATGAATTAAAGTTCTTGTTCTTGAGTGGTCTCTTTCCTTGCTTATGTCCCTTCAAGTGCCTGCTGTTACAGTTCTGTCCTCCTCTTTACTGCTATTGTGCCACTGGAGAGGAGGAAGCTGGGATGTTCAAAAAGCTGGCTGCATTCCTGATGAATCTCTGCACTGGCAGATTTCATGCCAAGTAACACATCATGGTATTGTCCTGGGGACAGCAAAAAGCAGTATGTTCAGTGGCTGCTTCTTGAGGTCTTCTGATGGAACTCTGAGGAGGTCTTTGATATGCGGCTGGAGCAGAGACCAGCTTAGTCCCAAACCCAGCCAGGTGCTGTTTTTCGTACTGTTCTATCCCAGCTCTGGGTCCAGACCATGTCTTTCTCTAACACTTCATGAGTTTCCTGGTGACCAGTAGGGGTTTTGGGCATGGCTGATTTTTTTCCAGGACTTTCAAATAAAAATAAGTAATTAGTGTGTTGCTTCTTTAATTGAAGATAGACTATTGTGAAATGTTGGTGTTCAAATCATCAGGATCTAGGCCTCTTGAAGTATTGCTACAGTTACTTTTTGATGATAGCAGGACTTACAGAGAGGTCTTTGTTTTTAAGAGTGGGTTTTTTCTGCCTAAAACCAGGCTTTGTTAGGCAATAGATTCATCTTTTCTATGTGACATGACATGTTAAATGTTTCACTACAGAGCCTGCAGTATGCCTGACCTGCTCCCTAGAATTCACAGACTGGCTGTTAGCCACCTGTACTTCACACTGGCACATCACATTGCCACCTTATGCAAAGTATTCTCTCTTCAAACTCTTCCTTCCAGCTGATAGTACTTCTCAAGCCTTCTGTTGAATTCTTTATTCATGCATGACACCATATATGATTTGCTAGGTAGTGAAAGCCCATGAAGCTACCCAAACACATGGCTCTTAACTTCTGTGTGGTTCAGGTTCCTACAGTTCAGGAGGTTCAGACCTAGCTTCAGGCTGCCTGCTTCTTCTGTAAACTTTTCTGAGTGCTTCCTTTATGTGATTTGTATTGAGGTCCATTTCCTTCCACTGTCCTACAAGATTATTTTCCATTCTTTTTCCTTTCTTTGTAACCACTTTGGGGCTGGTGCCATGTCCAAATTTAGTCTGGGATGTGTTCTGCTTTCCCTTCCATCTACAGCTCTCTGCAGAGGTGGTGACACTCATTGACCCTCCTCTCTTTCAAGCCACAAAAGCCCTTAACTATAGTTATGATAGACCTGAATATCTTACTGTTCATTTGGAGTTACGTGAGAAGAAGATAAGAAGCTAGTGCTTCCTGGGTCAGCATGTGGAGCTTCAAGACCTGCTGCTTTCCACTTTCCTCTGATGCTGTCAGAAACAGCTGAAAATTTTACTCTGTCTTTGCCAGTTTTCTCCTGGCCTTTCCTCCCAGGACTATGGAGCATTTTTGCTGTAATTGATTATTCACAGTGCGCCTAGGACATGCTGAACCAGCTTTGAAGTTCTTTGCTTTCTCAAGCTATCTCAATTTTTTCTCTGCTCTGCTGGGTTTCTGACTGCTGAGGAAAAAAAGAATAAAAGTAAAAGAAATCTCTACTGGGGGAAGATGTTCAGGCTCCTCCAGCATAGTGCTGTAGCTGTGGCTGTATTCTTACAATTTTATTGTTACTTCTGTGTGTTGCAGAACCCATGCTTAGGATACAAGCTTCAACAGAAGGAAAAAACGCTTCCTCCTGTAAGTATATAGAAGTTGTTTAAATTATTCCTGGCAAGACCCTTAAGTATATTTCTCCCTTCCTAGCTCAGAAAAAAATGTGCATTAAGAGATCAGGAGTGACTGGGTGGGATTCCTGAACTAAAGGTGCAATTGTTATTTCTTATATATTATTAGAACTCTCAGAGACATGCTCTTTGTGTATTGAGGTCTAAACACCTTCCTTCAGAAAGGTCAAATGTAAGTTTGGGCAGGGCAAAGGAGGAGGAAACTACACCAGTGTTTCCTACTTGGAATTCCCTTCCCTGCCCTCCCCAGACAATGTATGGCTTCAAACACTGTCTCCTCTACCTCCACAGCCCCTGGCCCTGGGGCAGCTGGAGAACCCTCAGGTCCAGCCATCCCCACCTGGGTGCATTTCCCTTCATCCACGTGCCAGCTGGTGCTTGTTAGAGTTCCTTGGGCTCTTTCTTCTGTGCCCCACTGTACCCTTGGGAAGAAGATGAGGAAGGTGAGGACATTTTTTTGGGTGTCTTCCCTCAGCTGGGACAGAGAGCCAGAAATGGTTCTTTCCTCGGAAAGAGAGATGGTTTCTCTGCTTATCTTGGGAGCACACTGGGAGCTGCAGGGGTACCTGTGGGGAAAGTGACTCTTTTCTTCCTCACCAGTGATGCTTCCCAGGGAAGCATGCATTACAGCCATAATCCTATACAATTTTACCTTTGAGAACCATTAGGAAGAGCCTTCCAGCTCTTAACTAGAACCAAATCCACAATCTATCAGCCTGTTTTGGAGCAGTCTGGAAGCCCACTTCACACAATCAAAGTCAGTGGGGTTGTGGGAGGTAGGGTATTAACCTTGCCCTGAAACAGTAAGTGTTGGCAGCTGCTAGGAATAGGATGGCAGGTTAAGTAGGTACAGTCCACCCTGACAGTTCCAGTGTTGCTATAAAATTTGTTGTGTGCTTTATAAAAAACTATACACTAATGCCCTTAACTCACGTCTAATAGCTACTGTAGCAGCACCAGGAGGAAAGACCAAAGACATATCTCTGTATTTTTCTAGATTTTCTTCTCAGCTACTAGTCTGATAAATTTTAAATGTGTGTTGAAAGAATTAGAGAGATTTGATAGGTTATTTTAAAAGCTTTCTGCCAGCAAGGTGAGAAGAGTTGGTTTTTGGCCTCCTTTTCCCCTTGATGCCTAGCAGCAGAGTAGGCAGGAATAATTTCTGGAGCATTTTAAAACAGTAAATGCTCTCTGTTTTGCTCTCAGAAGCAATAACGTATACTGGAATGAGTACTATTCAAGTCAATAAAAGAAGTAATGGAGGCGAGAGGGCAATACTGGATATTGCTGCCTGTGCTGGGTAGGAAAAGCAGGAGGGAGCCAATGTTTATTGCTAACAGATGTGACTGTCTACTCACACTACAGAGCGATGAGGGAATTGAGTCCACGTACTTATTCTAAAGTTCCTTAGGGCTTTTCTTTTCTGAATTTCAGTGGGACATGTCCATTTCACACTTGTCACTGTCAATCTTGTAACAGCTACAGGAGATAAAATAAACTGTTTCCTTCCACTTCTCAGACAATAGCAGATGTTTAGAGAACATGCCAGCACTGTCACTGTTGGCCAGACACTGGGAAAGACCTGAAAACAGCAGAATGATTCAGTAGGTTCTCCCCGCTAGGGCTTTCCCAAGAGAACAGACATGTGTCATGCTTTGCTTCTTTTGGAGTTTCAGTGACAGATATTCAGAGAGGCAGAAGTTTAAAAAAAAATCCCGTCTCTATAGGACACTCCACAACTGACATCCCAAACCTGAAGATCCCTACCCTTTTATGTGCACTTATTCCTACGCTCCTCAAAATCAAGGCCACTTTGAGAATGTGGACCTCCATTCTTAAATAAAGGAGAAAGAACAGTCATTAGGCATTCTGAGTTTCACAGAAAGGACTGGTGATCTGATTGAGTAATCCAAGGGAGAAGTAAGGAAATTCATGCTTTTTTGTCCTGTTTCATAGTGTGAGACTTTTTGACACTGATTGCTAATGCTTCCCCCAACAGGTAGAAATACTTCCCACCTTCTCTTCCACCCCAGCCCAAGGATTGATTCATATATACTCATTTTGTACTGTGTAATAACAGAATCATAGAATTTGGGGTTGGAAAGGATCTCAAAAATCATCTGGTTCCAACCCCTTTGCCATGGAGAGGGACACCTTCCACCAGACCAAGTTGTTCCAAGCCCCATCTAGTCTGGCCTTGGACCCTGCCAGGGATGGAGCATCCACAACCTCGCTGGGCAACCTGTGCCAGTACCTCACCACTCTCACAGTCAAGAATTCCTTTCTAATAACTAATCTAAACCTACTCTCTTCCAGTTTAAAGCCATTTCCCTTGTCTTATCACTAGATGCCCTAGGTTACAACTTCCATTTTCCTTCACAGTGAAGCTCTCTGTATAGGTTTTTTCCTGCTGAAAGAAGTGAACAAATCAACAGCAGTTAGAGCCCTGTGTGCTCTCTCTACCAAGGACTGCAGAGGCCATTCTTAATCACATTAGAAAATTTGGGAATGGAAGACGTTTTTCTACCCCTTGTTTCCCAGGACTGCCATACTCTGAAACGAGTGCCTTATGACTCTATGACTTTTTTCTTCTGAGAAGCTGGAGTGGAAAAACTACATCTGAGACTTCACAATAATGCCTTGTTATTAAGGGTTCAGTCAACTCTGTATTCAAGACTAGAGAATGAAAATGTGGTGATCTTTTTGCTCTCCAGGGACTTGTTAAAGGAATCTTGGCTTCTCACCCCAATAGCATACGTATGGCAGTTTTCCTTTTCCTTAGAAAATTGGTCCCAAAACTTACATTCTTGTTTGTAAGTTACAACATACATGGAAAGGAATTCAAAAGCAATCAGGTTTCCTAGGCTAAAATCATCAGCACTGGGCTCAGGCTTCTGGTGGAGGTATCATGCAGGGACATTTGTATGGTACAAAAAGGGAGAAGGGAATTGATGGGATGCAGGATGTTTACAGTTACCATGGTTCCTGTTGTGTGGGAACCACGAACAGCACAGTATAGGTGTACAGACCAGGAATGGTTCTACAGCTAAGCTTACAGTTTCTACGGACAACATCAGTCTGGAAACCCATGCTCTGAGAGCTAAAGTGGATCAAAAGCTGAGCATTTACAGCAATAGGAAATTAGAAAGTTGCACAGAGACAGAGCCTGTAGGAGTATGTGTCAAATGGAAGCATTTGCTCAGCTGCACCTTGCAGCATTGCCCTCATACTTGTTTGTGCTGCCTACTAAGGCTTCTCCTTAAAATGTCTGTGGAGGCACTTCCCCCAGCAAAGAGCCAGGGCATGTAGTCTGCATGTTTCAGACATGATTGTCTTACCTGGGCATTCTCAGTTCAGATTTGTCTGCTTGTGCAAGATGGTGAGCTGCCAGCCATGGCAGTGGATGTGCCTGGAGCATATTCTCTGCAGCATGCTTCCTCCTGCCCACTACCTGCAGGTTGATGTGATGGCCAGCTGGAGGCAAGAATATGGATAAAGAACAGGTGGGAGGCTGATCCCACCTTGCCTGTGGCTTCTTTTTCAGAGGAATACAGAATGAGGTTGTTTAGTTTTTTCCTGGAGAGAAAGACTCAGTGCTGGTTGTCTGCCCCACAGATGACTTTAAACTTGTTTTCCTACAGACTCTCATGTTGGCCTCTAAAACCTGCACAGAAATTTTAAAAAGAAAGATTAATTGGGTAAGAAATGTGCCAGTTTGGGTTGCTCATCTTTCCTCTCTGGAGTTACTAACTTACAAGCTCCAAGCCTGGCACAGCAAGGCACTTCCCTAACACGTCATGTTCTCATCATGCAATAAGAGATTCCAACATGTATATGAAATTATGACCAGATACAGCACATAGAAAGGAAGCATGCAAAGACTTTTTGCCTGTCACATTTTCTTAAGTACAATACTGAATTGCTTTGATAAAAATGGTCCATGCTAAGCATTAAAACCTTCTAAGGCATGACATTAGGGTCATTGGTTTACAGAGTATTTTTAACAGGAACATTTTTGCATATACAGAGCAAGCAGCCTGGCCAATAAATCATCTGTGTTCTAAAATCTTAAAAAGCAAGTTAAGTTTCTGCTAAATTATGCTTTCCTTTGTCTCCTAAAGTGAACCCAATCCTTCTCCCTATATTTATTTATGTTATGCCTGACAGAAGCCCACTTTCAAAAAACATGAATTTTCTAAAACTCATACAAACATGAATCAGCGCTTTTGGTAGACAGAGAGCTTGGGCCCCAAATGATACCGTTTTTATGTGGCTTTTTCTTCTGCCTTCCAAATACTTACCCAAACCTGAAAAGACCTTCTGATTTTGTTAGTATTTCAAGCAATTTTTTAGAGGGTAATCTTGATTTGTATCAAGTCCTTAGACCATTTAAGTTGTCCTGCTATCTGATTTTTGGAGGTTTGTTTAGATTTCTTTATTTTATTTTTTTAATGGTGCTCGTGCACAGACACCTACCTACCAATAGGAGTGCACTTGTCTTTGATGCATGGCAAAAACTTGTGGAATCAAGGAAAGACAGATGGAGAGTCTTTCCTGCTTACTGAGGTCTGTGTGAATTGCAATTCCTTTAAGATACAGTGTGACTTGATGACTAGGTATCTTGCAGTATAGTGAAATATAGTATATATTTCTCTCCTCCATTCATTCAATTTACTCTGTTTTGTTGGGTTTCATTTTATTCTGAGTTTGACAGATGTTAATTTCTTATATTCCCTCTACAACTGAGAGACAAAGATGATAGTATGATTGACAGTGCAGCCACACAGCGTAAGGATCAGAAAAAGTTAGGGGATAATGCCTAACCATTGAACACATGTTCAACTTCTTTTATCTCAAAAAACTTCTGTTGTTTTGTCAGAAAATTTAAATACACTGGTTGCACCTCAGAAACTTCTGAAATGCAGCTATTTTGGGGTGAAAAAGCAGAATTTTTTTATGAGATAGTAAATAACAGTGTAAAGTCACTTGGGGCAGGATGGGAAGAGGAGAATATTGTAACCAAGTTATAAAGCTGAAGGAATTCAGATGTTGAAGGCAATTACTCAGGTTGCAGTTATGCTAGCACAGCAGGACTCCCAACTTCTGCTCTTATAAAAAATTAGTCCAGCATCTTCAGCTATCAGCATTTAATTCATCTGTGCCATGGATTGAAAGGCTACTTCTCCAGGAAAGCCATACACTTGATGCTCTGGTGGGACAGTGGGTCAAAGGAAAACACTATACCACCTCATGCCTTTTGCTTTATCATATCCATAGGTTTATTTCTCTGAATAATGGTCTCTGGAGGGAATACTTAGCTTTGTTCTAAGGACACAGTGAGTAAGGGCAGGGTCAGATAACTAGTTCTTGCTTAATGTAAAATGAGTTTAAACCTCCTAGTTAGTGAAAGCATAATGAAAGAGCAGTGGTGAAGACGTGTCAATCCTTTGTTATAACCTACCACAGTGTGCAGTATGTTCCAGTTCCGTTCTGCATGGTGGGCACCAATGACAGTGGGCAGTGTGGTGCTAATTTCAGTACCTTTATGATTTCATCTGGCATGACAAACTGTGTTTCCTGTAGTTATATTTCACAGATAAGGTAAACTCATGGAAATAGATAACATCTCCCAGAGACATGGCTTTCAATCTTTTGTATGACTCCCAGTCTAAAGATGGTGTGACATTAAATGCCTTCTCCCAAACCACTTAATCTTGCAGGGTTTTCTGTAGTTACATTCTTGGTTCCCCAGTCTTGCTCTGAAGGAGAGCTTGGGTTGTTACTGAGAACCTCAGCTGGGCTAGGCTGCTCCACTGGGAAATTCATACTTGTCAAACTTCAGAGACAACACCATTAGTGTAAAGTCAATTCTCTTCCATGCTGGGGTTTCTTTTTTCCTTCAAGGAGGTCAGAGAGGTAAAAGGGAATGATGGGTGTAAGCAGCACTAAAATTGGAAGAAGCTGACGTAACAGTCACAAAGGAATAAGTGCAACAGTTTGTATGACTTAAATACAGCTGCCAGAGTGGAAGGGTTTTAAGGACATTGGTTTTAGCTAGCTGTATATTTGTGCATGTAAGAATCCATCTGTAAGACTGGCACTTGTCTCAGCGTTTGTATATAATGAGGCAATTGTGCTTTATGTAGAAATATACATACATGCATAAGTTTATAAATTATATACATGTAAGTGTGAAGGCAATGGTTTGTGTCTGTTTATTTTAAGATGTGCTTTCCTGAGGTCATGAATTGCACCACAAAAAGTGTTATCAAATGTATGGCAGTCCACTCTGGTGTAATAAAAGTCACAAAATCTACTTCACAGATTTCTGTTGTTCGTAGTATTTCTGAAGGAGTTTCCCCAAGCCCACCTCCCATTGCCTTCAACATGTTGAGGATCATGTCTTCTCCAAGGTTCTGACTCCAGGAACTCCTCCCATCTTTCAGCAAAAGGATTTTTAAAGATTGCATGTGTCCTTAGTGATGGAGTGGGGGACCCTGTCACACCAAGGCAGCTGTCCAAAAGTCACGTTGTCAGTTGATGCCTCAGCTGGAGAGCGTGGGCTCCCCTAGATTTCCTCAGGAACTCTGGGTATGTCTGGACTTCTGCTTCTGAGACCCTACAAGTCATATGGGAATTTGTCTGCAACAGTCTGCTTGTAAGGCCTGGTTTCTCTGAAGTTTTTCCCACAAGGTCAAATCATGGCAAATTCTTTCCTAAGAGAGCATTATTTTGTGTCTTTCTGCCTTCTTCTTCATACTTTGCTGAAATAACACACACTGTCTGCCCACCTGAGATCAAAATAAGCGTCTTTCTGATGTGCCAGCATAGCCTATGCTATACTGGAGGACAGGAGCTTGTAGCACAGGGATGCGCTGGTGTTTTGACTGTGGTTGTTTGATCACTGTGTCTTCTGAGGAAGTCCCTGGTATTGGCACTGTGACAAAAACAGGTTCTCAAGGACTCCTGTTCCTCCTGGCTATACTCTTTCTGGTGACATACTTTGTGGTACTGGATCAGCCTTCTCAAAATCTTCCCTCTTCTGAGGCATCAGGGTAGTTGTTACTGAGTAAAGGTACACGATATGCAGTCACGGAGCAGGGCAGAGAACTGTGAACAAAATGGAGTATGGAACCTTGACAGAAACATGCATCTCTTTCATGTCATTATCCATGCTGAAGTCAAGACTTTCAGTGCTTTGTAGGAAGACACGAGGGAGACAAAGAGCTCAGAACAAGTGTGAAAAAAGGATACTCTCAACCAAGGAAAATTATGAGCATGGGCACAGGTACACAATAGTATTTGTATCTTAATGCAATAGGCAGTTCCCAGTTTACCCCTTAGTCCATATATTCTGTCCACGCCTTTATCTTCCATCTATTGCCCCCAAAGAGAGTTTACCCTGAGGCACTCTCTTGTGTTAACCCCAGGAGAGACTAGCAATGCAAGTTCCTTTGTGCTCTTCAGGAGACCCTTCTGTCCTCAGAAAGACAGGATGACAGCTCACTTTCTTGTTTTTAGAGGTGGAGTTTCTCTTGCAGGTGGAGTTTCTCTTGCTTCAGCTTTGGAGGGAAAGGTCCAACAGAGAGAAAAATCCCAAAGGGAATTTAAGTTACAAAATCTGAGTTACCCTATCATGTTTAAAGGCTTGCTGGGCTCCCTTTGACAGGGAGGCACACAGAGCAGGCTTTCTTAGATGGTGTGTTCTGGGCTTTCTAGTCCACATTCTTCCAAGGGGGATCTTAGGCTGCATCAGCTGTAAACAGACACCCTGCGGCACAGCAGGGCCCTGGTCCATGAAGGGCTGTTTCAAGTTCATGTGTGGACGGCTGTGAGCCCTTGGCCAAAAGCCCTCTGCACTCCTCTGGAAGAGAGATGTCTGAGGGCCAAATCTCCCTAGATAAGCAACTTACTTCATGGTTGAGGTGAGGAAAAGAGCCACTCCAACGTGCTTTGCTTCTTTATGGAGATAACCTGTGTCTCGTTGGCTGATTGATCCCCACCCCACCCCCTGCCTTCCCCATATAAACCCCTGCGTTCACCCCTGAACTCAGGGGAGCTTTGCCTCTGGCCCCCTTTGCGGGTATGGCTGACTAAAGCTTACCTGTGGAATCACCAAGCAAGGCTCCTTGTCTCTCTGTCCCCGGGTCCTGCCTGGGTGGTTTCATACAAGATGATTTCACAAAGAGCTGAATCACATTGAGCTGCTGTCACTTGTAGCTGAAGGAGCTACACTCGTTGAAACTGCCCATTGCTCCAGAGAAGTTGCAAAGGCCCCTGGAAAGACTTTTCCCCTGGTGGGACACTTTCTTTAAGAAGATCGCAACCCCCAGATTGTCCAGCCCTGGACATCCAAAAGCGACGTTCATGGTCTGGCAGTGGAGCTCTGTGATGAAGCAGAAACACAAATTTAATGAAATACAAAGGAGTCAAGAGCCTGGATACATTCCTTTGTTTTCATGATGAGCTTAAAATTTGGACAGTTCTGGTCAGCCACAGAGGCAGATGGTATTGTCTAGGGAGAGGGAACAAAGAATAACAGTAGATAAAAGATTAACAGAAAAGTAAGCTGTTACTTTTCAGAATAACTTGCAAAGTGTATGGCTTTGAATGTGTCCATTTACTTAAGAATAACTCCTTGATAAATCACTATTTACTTTTTTAAAATGTAAGCTGCATCACAGAAATGGTATTTCAAAAGCTATGGGCAGAGTACTGAACACATAAATGTGAACTTTCCATAGATGCATGGCTTTGAAAACCATCACTGTGTCGCCTCATTAGCTTCTCCACAAACACAGTGGCATTCTGTGGCTGAGACTCAATTGAGACTACAGCAGTTTCTGTCAGGTAAATTAAAAGCAATACTCTTCTTTCACATTCCTATCCTAGCAGTATTGTAATAGTGCAGTGGGAGCCAAGCTAAACCCTCAGGAAGAAATTATTATCCTATCCTTCATGTCCACATCTCTTCTAAATTGCCTTTTGGTAACCTCTTCTAATTGGATGCAAAATGGGAAAGTTGTATCTCCTGTGACTTTCATTATCAAAATGTTCCCGGAGGTTCTTAATGCTTTCTGCTGTTCTTGACATTCTCCCCCTGTACGGCAAGGGGAAGGAATCGCTGTAGTCATTGCAGCAATTAAAGAGCAACCTTTTACAGTGTGATCTTCCTTCTAGGTTTGCATCTTCCTAAATATTTAGCAGAAGCCAGCTAGTCAGTAACTTTGAGTTGCATCTGCCGCAGATGGCAAGTATCACAAAATGCCCACTCTGTGTTTTTTGAAAAGAAAGCTATGCCCTGGAGCAACTGTCCTTTGAATCTTGTCTGATGGATATCAGTATTTTCTTTCAGTCACTATATATGTATATAAAGGCCCTTGCATCTCCTCATAAGATTTTCTTTTCCTGACTGCCCACTCTTCATTCTAGTAATTTCAACTTCATTATGCATATACAGAGCTCATAGGCCTTACTGGTAGTTTATATTAACCACAGTATCCAGGTGTCTGAGACCCTTTGGTAAAATAATTCCAAATTTTCCTTTCTACAGGGATCTGCTTTTTACAAGAGGGGAAACTTTTTCATAGCCTTCCAGTTTCCAAACTTTATCAATTCTGTTGCAAGCTAAAAAAGCATGGGGCATTTCTAGTTTATGATGATCATAAAGGCTAAACTTAGGGTGCTATGTGGAGTGAGGCTGAGGAGCGAGATGGCATGCTAGAGCAGTTTTTGCCCATTTCGTCATTAACATTGTGTCATTTTGGGCCATGCCAGCTACTGATTTTCAAGACACCCAAGTACAATATGAAGGATTAAGTGCACTGAGACCTTTACCAGGAGGCAGTATGGGTACCACCCTCCCAGCCCAGCTCCCTTCACTCTGAGCAGTTCTCCCGTGTCATCCCAACAGACATTGCAACCCCCAAAGACTCCCTGCTGCCTTTAACTGTGCCAGAGGGAATTAATCATAAAGCTATAGTAATGCCATGAAAACACCACTTGGATGGGCTGAGACTCACCGTTTCCACAATTTAGACACTGAGAACTGGAAGAAGACACATGTAAATGATTTTTAATGAAGGGCAGAGCCACAGCGAACTGGTATGTGATGTAGATGTAGCCTAGCCATGCCTGCCCTTGGACTGGGAGCATGGTCTGTCCCCTTTACTACTCTGAGCAGTCAGGCTGCCTGTCCCACCCCACCCTTCCCAATTACTGTGTACTTGTGGGGCAAAAAGCAACTGACATTACACCCCAGCCCTCCCAACTTTAGCAACCATGGTCACTGCTCTTGAACAGAGATGTGAGATAACACCTACTGGACTACAGACCAAGCTAACAGAGGAGACAGCTGTTTTCCCAACCCTGAGCATTTGGCTCTTTTGTTTGTCCATTTATTTCTGTTTCATTTATCCAACACAGAAAGGCTTCTTGCTCCAGAGTTGTAAATGTTCAGAATTTATGTTGAATAAGGAAGGATTTGACTCGACACAGCTCTGCAGCCTAAACCTTTTACAAATACCATGTGCCACTGAGGTTATCTAAAAGTTTACCATTTATACATGGGGTGGTAATAGCTGTTCAGAAATTAATATAGTCATTATTTTTCTGAGGTTTACAAAGTGGAATCTGAACTCTATTACTGATATCTTTCTGGTAATATTCACAATGATCCAAAACATGATTCTTAATTACACAGTCAAGTGTCTGAC
Organism: Edolisoma coerulescens; assembly: GCA_013397115.1. Lineage (NCBI taxonomy): Eukaryota > Metazoa > Chordata > Aves > Passeriformes > Campephagidae > Edolisoma > Edolisoma coerulescens. Next base: position 292,836 of record VWZW01004071.1, read on the forward strand.
AGGTATTTAGATGAGCTTTCCAAAATGTCAGCAGGTTTGATGAGGAATATTACTGCAATTGTTGGTTTCTAAGAGAAAAGGATAAGCCATACTCCAGGGAAGAAATATTAGGGTGTTTTTCAATAATGTCTATTTTGCAGGCAGATAGCCAGGTGTGAAAGCCACAGCTACCTGCATTGTAGAAAGCTACTCATTTGTGGCACAAACTGCCAGTGGCAGAAAGCTTTTTCTAGTCTTCTCAAATTAGAAGTGAGCTAACCACATGCGATGCTTTTATTTGTTTGAAATGTCTGTGTTTTTATATATAGTAACTGAGAACATTCTTTCAGTTGTAGCTAAAATTCTGTTGTAAGCTTTCAAACACTGACGTCCAGTGCCATGGGGCATTAGTTCAACAGTTTAGTTATTGTTCTGTGAGAACAGTACATTTAAATGTCTGGCTTTCGCCTGATTAAATGCCACCCCCCTGCCTTTTTCCATTCTAAGAAAGTCCAGAACTTGCATTGATTGTTTTGAATTCCTTAATATTTTATGCTATTTAAAACAATACAAACATGGAGTGATTCTACAGGGCACACAGTGAAATAGGATTGGAGTCGAATCTTGCACTTACTTTTTATACTGTTAGTATGACTTTTATTATTTCCCTGGAATGGCTCTTCCTTTCCATTTCCCACTGGGGAAATATTTGGCTTAAAACAAGCTGCAGGCTATGCATAGTTCTTGAATATTTTAATGATCTACACAAAACCCATTAGCTGACACAGTGGCAACTAATACTTGACAGACAGTAGGATAACAGTTGTCTCAGAGACTGTGAGAGGCCAGAAGAATCTTAAACACTATCTTGCAGGAAGGATGAAGAGTTGCCTTGAGCTGTGATGCAGCTCATTCAAATGCATGTCGATCTGTCTTGATGAAGAACTGGTGCTTCAGATCCCTAGTGTAATGAGCTCTGAATCAGATGCTGTTCTTGGCTACTAGGCAAGCTGCATCTGCAGAGTACATCCTTGTAACTCGTTTAGATATTTCTCACTTTGGAGGGAGCAGGTTAAGAGAGATCCAGGGAAGGAATGCTGTGAACACAGATTCTGTATCTTTTTTGGTGGACTAGTAGTCGTGCCAGTGTAGCTGTGATCACTGAGAGTGGCAGATCAATACCAAGCATCATGGGAGGTAACACAAGTCTGAAATCCTCTCCATGTGTGATCAGCCAGTGCATTTGTTCCTTGCACCAGTGAAATTCCTTCCTGAAGGCAGGCAGGATGAAATTAGACATGGGTTAGGGACTGTTTACCTTAACCTGTCCAACTGCATGCTTCTGTCAGATGGAGAGGATTCTCGGTGTCTTACCCCCAATGTCTGTATCCTGCATCAAGTACGTAAGTGACCTCTCATGTTGGCAGTAACACCATGACTGAATTACACTTTCAAGGTCAAGAGTTAAATGCCAGCACCCTACTAGTTCTTCCAGCCAAATGGACACCTGGAGAGCTAATGTACTGTTGTACTTACTGCTTGAGTTATATGTAGAAAATATGCAGTAAAATGCTAGATAATTGGATGTGGATTGCATTTGCAATTGTGTATTCACTGGATAATATGCATACATCAGAGACCTAATATTCACCCCAGCAAGAGAGCACAGTTACAGGCAGGCTGAGCAAATGGAGCTTTTCAATTTAAATGTGCAAATGAATTTCATACACACATGGGCACTATTAGCAGATGGTCAGTAAGGAAGGCTGTGTACAGGGGAGGGATTCTTTCCTTTTAATTTGATAAGAATCTGTTCCTGTGGATGTTGTTTCATCCTGAGGAATAGCTTTTATTATCTGTAAATATCTTGTAAAATATGAGATTGACATTCACAATAACGCAAGAGCATCCTGTATGAAGTAGTGGATGAAGAATTTTTTCTGGATGGAGAAAAAAAAAGTCAGAGAGTCAAATATTTTTACTGTTATCTCATTTTCAGAGCACAATGTGGCACGAGTAGCTCTAGTAGAAACACATTAGCCAGTGTTGATGATTCACACGATTGCTGAAAATTTTGAGAATTCCTTAAGGAAGAAAAGAATTCTTTAAAATCCCTTTAGGAAGAAATGGGCATCAGGTAACTCTGAAATGGGAGACAGAGAACTGGTTATCACTTGTTTAGACCTGCTGCTCTAGAGTTCATATGCTGTATCCTAGTATTGAAGGGGTGGTAGAGCCCAGGAAAAGATAATCCAAGCAGAAAGGAAAGGAAAGCATGGTAGTATGAGCTGGAATTTCTGCTTAGCCTCTGTCTCAACCAGATCTCATCGCTCACTTCTTAGATACTGCCATATTCTTAGCATCTCCCCTTTTATTATCGCAAGAAATTGTCAGTGTGACAAAGTATGTTTCAGCATTTGTGAGAAACACTGACTAATAAGGGTCCTGTGATTTTTTAAAGAGCTCTGCATGCTTTTCCGATCTTTGAGGACTGTTTCTTCCTCAGTCCTAGTCATGATCACGTCTTGACCCTCAGCAGCTCTGCAGAAAATAGTTGTTGCAAATAATTTTGAGCGCAATCTCTGCACACAATGCCACCTGCCAAAACTGAAATATCTTGAACTAAAGTCCCAGCTGTCAGCCAGTCAGACTGACCACATGTGAAGCAGTCATGGTGCTCCACCTCCTCTACCTGGCCACAGAAAGAAAGCGTAGCTGACCTGTTCTGGAAAGCAGCATTTGATGCTGGGCAGAATTTCTGCTGCCAGCCCATGCTCACAGACGGTGGGGAAGCAGAACAGCCAGAGACATGCATCAGCAGGCAGGCTTGCCAGCCCCAGTGCCCACCAAGCCCTGTGTTCTTGTCTCAGGCACAGGTAGCAATTGCTGCCTCAGAGACTTGTGCGGGAAAGACACAACAAAAAGATGATGCCTCTGCTAAGTGAGTTTTCCCCTACACTGTGACCGTGAGAGAGAACTCAACCTTTCTGGATCCTATTTTCCTCTAGTTAGATTTATGGGGAGTCTTGTCTCTTCTGTAATCTTGTTTGTATTACTTTCTGTAAGTTTGTTTGGTCTCTCCAATTTGTGTGTCTGTACTTTACCGATTATAGTCCACTATCTGTGGGCAAGGCCAGAAAGGGAGAGAAAGGTGCAAAAACAGTCCTCATGGAAAACATGAACTTGTTTCATTACCTAGAAAATGTCATCCTTGCCCTCCTGTGCTTAACTATTGACATATATGCTACAGCATGAGGTTTACTAATGCATAAGAAGCATTTGGTTTTGTTAGTGCAGGAATGTTCCTATTTTCCATGCAATTATCAAATCTTTTCTCAAAATTTCCCTAAGAACTCTACGTGAATGGGGCCTAAGCAAACAGGTGCTTCTCCATGGCAGATATTTTTTTCTTTTCTATTCCCACTTGGAGAAAAGAAATGTATCTGTTGTCCATACATGAAAATCTAATTGCAGACAACTGCAAAAACACCTGACAGGCTGTACAGGCATAATTTGGCCTGCTCCTCACAGTCCACAAATGTTCTTCTCTTAGCTCAAGAGATGGAGGGGAACATCCTGACTGTCTGAAGGCACTCCCTTCACTACCCTGGTGATGCAAGATCATAAACTGGGAGACCTTGGGGGGTTTCATTTTGCAGTCCATGTAAAGTGCTGAGAAATACCCATGTGTCAGTCTTTTCAAGACTTCTAACTGATCTTAAGACTGGCCACAGATTGACCTGATCATGGTTTATTTGTCCCAGAGCAGGTGCAATTAATATGTATCATCCACAATTAATATGTGTGTGAATATACAAGGAAAACAATGTATTCAGCAGGGAATTAGCACAAGGCTTCTGTCACTGACACTCGCCTTTGCCCTGTCGTTTCACCCACTGTGATTAGAAATTCATCAAATATGTCTGGAGAATTTGCATGCTTAGCCTGCTTTGGAAAGAGGGGATTGTCTAGCTGTGAAAGGAGATTATGCAGCAATTTCCTCCTCAGCCCAGCAAGACAATGAATCTGACTCTTCATTACAGAGGAAGGATGAGTAAGAATGGTTGCATTTCCTGTGCAGCAAGAGCAACATGAGCTGTGCTCCAGATTCCTTTGGGAATTTCCATGATCATGTCAATTTCAGACACAATACATAATGTTACTACGAGAAAATGTAGATGTTTAAATAGGAATGTTTGTGGGGAGGGGGAAAGGGATCGATTCACTAAACAATGTGTTTGATCTCAGCCAGAAAGACAGCTCTACAAAAGAAGACAGGCTCAAAATTAGTTACTTGAGTTTTTTAACTCATGCTTTAATTACTGACAGCAGCAATGTACTTTTGAGATGACTGTAGCTTTTAATAGATATTCTCACATTCTCTCACCACTTATGAAAATATTTCCCTCCACTTACAAAAATATTTTGCTGTGTTTTCATTATGTGAAAGGCTGTAAAAAAGTCTTGCAGTTACTTGTATATTTGCTAAATAAATCGAGAGAGGTCCCATAAAGCATCTGCCTTTTTCTCCTGCATTTTCACACTCATGCTCAGGGTAAACACAACTGGTGTTGCTGGTCAGGCATCAGTCTTTCTTTCCCAACGTCTTAACAGATATGGAATCCTGCTTAGATTTTTTCTGACTTGAGGGAAGTTGTACATCTGCAAATGCAAAAATGTATCACAGGGACAACAGTCACAAGGATACATTCTTCTGCTCAAAAGGCTGTCTAGCAATTGGATGTTAACAAAACACTGGTCAGAGGAAAAATTTCCTGAGCAGCCTTAAGCGCATGCCTTAGGAATAGTATGAATGTGTGTTGCAGGCTGGGAAACCCAGATTAACTGTTGGCTCCTGAGGGACCAACCCATGAATTCTGAACTGCGTGTGCAGAAACCCCAGTGAATGCCCAGAAAAGACTTCAGATGCCTCAAAGCTGAAATTATTTCTTATGAGGATTAGTCCAAACAATTACCAAAGATTGTCCCGTGATCATGTGCTGAGTGGGAAGTCAGGCAGACAGCCAGCATGCTGTAGATGACTAAGATGGAGCATGGGAAGTTGTCTCCATGTCTGTCTGTCTCCTAGATCCTAGATCCTGCCTTTGAGGCACTTCCTCAAAGTTATAAGGAGGAAAAAAAAAATTAAACTACGATCATCTAAATGCACCTACTATTTTTCTGTGAGAGTATTCACCAAGTCTCTTCTCTGTTCATGAAGTCTTCAAAAAAACCTTCAGTGACATTCACCTCTCTGATGTAAAAAATGTATCATCATTTCCTGCAAAGTTGGAGACTTCCTTCAGCAAGAGGAACTTGGAAGTTCTTCCTAAAACAGTCTGTAGTGCCAGTGTTGAAAGTGTGCTCTCAGGAGAGAGCGAAAACTCCCGAGGGAAAGAAAAGGCTAGCCATGTTAGGTTATTTTAAAATAAAACCAAAAGCTTCTATTAACACCTTGGGTGAAGTCTGTCATGGCAAAAGGATCTGAGCAACATCCTGGTTCATCCAAAACCCTCTAGGGTAAGGAATGGAGGAGAGACATGTACAGATGCAGGTGTGAGAAGGCAAATATAAATGCCCAAGGCTACACGGTTGGATGTGCCTGTATACCAAGTTAGGTCCATTTTAAGTGCCTGAGTACAATTTTTGTTCTTTTTAACTGGCGCTTTTTTTTTTCCTCCCTCATAAAGGAAATGCAGTGACTGCACATGTCTTATTAAAAGATTGCTTGTTTGGCTGGTGGCCATAGAAGAATAATTCCTCTTATTGCTCAATAAATCAAGTTACTGTCATTTTAAACACTCTAGCTGAATTTCTGATGAGCGCATGAAAGAGTTAACTCTACCACTGTCATGCTACCACAGGATTAAAATAACAGAAAATTTTGGGAACATAAAATGTGTCCTCTCTGGTAGCATAAACTTGGAGCCTAAGCAAAATCCTTACAAAATTATGCCATTCTGTAAAAGTCTTACTCTTACTTGGAAAACATACAAGCAGAACTGTGGACTAGTAAAGTGCAAATAAAATACATGCAGGGAAGCAGAGTGGTGTCTTTTGAATTTGTAGGTATTTCAAATGCATTTTAAAAATTGTAAATAAAATTCTTAAAATGCTAAATATTTTTTCATTTCAGTTAACACAACTTTTCTTTTGTACAATAATAATCAGGCTATCCTGGACTGGACGGGCATGTTGATTTAATTTGAAGTGGCGGGCTCCTTCTCTGAAAGGTTTTTTTGTTGCTTTAGCAATTGAAAGCCTTTCTTTCCTAATAGGATTAGCCAAAATAATTACCAAAGGATTTCTCTGTCATCTGAGCACAGTTCCCCACAGTGGTATTAAAAAGCCTGTCTTCAGTACGGAAATAGTCAATGGCCGTGGGTAGCTGAAAAGGTTATAGTTAACTGTTGCCACTCAAATGAGAGAAAGTCATCCACAAAGGCAGGACTGCAGTGTTTTGTACCCTAATCTCCATTGTGCCCAACTGTTCCCATTGTGGAAAGAATAAACATTTGGCAAGAAGTCACTAGGGAGGCTCTGGCAGACAGCAGGGTGAAGTGAGGGACCACAATGGTAGGTGTCTTGACAATCCTTTGCAACTCTTGTTCAGTAACATGCGAGTGATCTGGGAGAACAAAGCTTTAACATTGCTTGTGTGTCAAATTTCATGCTAGCTAGCCCTTTGGGTCTGGATGCAAACCGGGGTCCTCCCCTCTGACCTACTGGGAAGGGAGCCTACTTAAGTTTTTTTGGCAGATCCCTGAAGTCTGTGAGATACATCAGCAGTCTGTGGGAGAAGCTTCTGACTCTTCAGCTTTAGGACAGCTCCTTGCTGCTTTTTACAATTTTTACATGTTAGGTACTTTATCAAGAGCAGTAACAAATTTTGTACAAAAAAAGGAATCCCTTGAGGAGGGGAGAAAAGAAATTGTGACTCAGGTTGAAACCGCACAAAGGCATCGTGCTGGGGAAGCAGGTCTGAATTAGTGTCTGGCTTTAATCCGTGTATCTAATCCATAACTTTATTACTTGTTCAAGTCACACAGTATGTTTCTGCTGTTCTAAGTCTTTATTTCAGGAGTTCTGGCTCTGTATCCGTATTCTGTGCAGCATAGTATGTTGTACAGAGTACAGAAAATGGAATCTGAAAGGCACTTCTTCAGCATTAATGTACAGATATCAGTTTGACAGATACACGTCTGTAATCATAGGTCATTGTTTGGTGTGCCAGGAAATGAGCACTTCTAGCCTGACCTGTCTTATACTCCTTGAAATTACAGGACATATGTGCATACTTTTTCCAGCTCACTGTGAACACTGTTGTTCTGGTAGGAAAAAGGCTTGGTAAAGCTCTTTATTTGGGGTGTTTTGTCTCATGGTACTATCTGTACCTGTTTCCTCTCTGCCTGGCCTCTGGAGACTTCCAGCTTGTGTAATCACTTTTGAACATAATGATATTCATGGATCAAAGAAAATGCACAACCCTATTGTTGCAAGTTAATTGTTCCTGGAGTAATTCTTACATTGTTGTCCATCTCAGTGGTAGATTCAGACACATCATTCCTTCCAGCTTCTGTGCTTTTCCTAATAGCTGGTATTACTTAGCCACGTCAGGTGGTACTCTTGGAAACTCTCTCATTATCTAATGCACGGGCAAGCTGACTGTTGCCAGTAGCTACAACTTACCTCTACATTGGTAAGCAGTAAACCTGAACTTTCTGTCTGCTGCAGCCACATTAATAATGCATAATGTTTCCTGTAATTACATACATGCACAGAGATTACTTTTTTTGTTGTTGTTGGAGGAGGAAAGAAGATGGAGGTGGGGGGTGGAAGGTGGTGGAAACAGATACAAATAATTATTAATGTTGACGAGACCCCAGCTGCATAGGTTTTTAATTAGCCCATGTCTAACCCTAATAGTCACTGTTGGGATAATACTAGCACTTCTTAAGCAGGCTAGTTTAGAAAGGGAAGTGTATTGTCTGCTCACACCTGCACTGTGTAGTGTTACTAGCACATACTCAGCAATGCAGGCCAAAACGTTATAATTTTTTTCAGTTCACTTGGTTAAATTTTAGTCATACTGTATTCTTCAAGGCAGTCTCAAGGAGCGAACTCTGTGCAGCTGCGCAGGGCTGCTTTCCTGATGAAACCGTGAACGGATGCCTGACGAAGGAAAGGAATGCAATATACCGAATTTCATGTATTTTTCAAGTGTTATTAACAAGGCCTCCAGAGAATCATTTCAAATTGATCAGTGAAGCAGGAGCATGATCTCTAGTCTTCAGAGCAAAAGGAGTTCAAAATTCAAGACACCCTGCCTTTTCCTTTCTTAGCTGAGCTGAAGGCTTCTGGAATAAGCCAGAAATGTTATGCCCATGAATGGATGTCAGCCTGGTCCATCCTTGGGAGCTTGGTCTCTGCCCTGTGGAGCTGGTGCCTTTAGAATGGAATCTATTTTAGTCACATCCTTGTTTTCTCCTCTAGCGTGTGCAAAGTTGTTAAAATGTCATTCCTTTGTTGGGAACCCTGAAGGAAGGACAAAGGATTTAGTGTGAAATTAGAAACACTGAGAGGGTTTTTTGCCCTTTGGCAGCTTTTAATTTAATTGGAGTTAAGCAACAGTTAAGCAGTAAGCAGAGTTTAAGCAAGAGCAAAGCATCTCTCAAGTGAAAGCATGTATTAGATCCTCATTATTGCTGTGGCTGAGTAGGCTGAAATCTTGCTCACATTGGCAAGATATTTGACCCTGTCTTTGCAGAAGCAAATTTCTGAAGGAATGGTAGAGTTTTATAAGGTCTGGCTTCAAACTGTGTCCCTGATCAGAAAAGGATTTAGGAACACTATTCATCTCATCTATGTGCATACAGGCCGAAGACACAAAGTGCCTTTTTTATTTTTCTTGCAGCCTTGTGGGCTTCCCTTCTCCACTTCACAGCCACGATTTCCACCACGGGCATAGCATACCTACAGTGGTGTACATGATGACAGCTCTGTTTTATTTGACTTTCTCTCTGGATGCTAATTTGAAAGAGCTTGGCTGGGACCACAGAATACAGGGTGACCTTAGCCCTGCCTCTCTGGACCACCTTTTCAAATAATCTTTCAGAGTAAATGCATTTATTCCTTAGACATCCTCAAGAAGAAGGGAAAAGATAGGCTGTCCTCTCCATTCTTTTTTGAAGTCTCTCTGCCACTCTGCAGCCTCTGTGGTGAAACACAGGCACACATAATGCACCCCAGTGGACATGACCCGCAGTGTGAATGCAGGAAATGCTGCAGGAATAATGAATCCTTCAAATGAAATTATAATTATAAACTCATTCTGATACATATGTATCAGCTCTGTCACTGCCTCTGATGCTTCATTTCTAGGTTGTTCAATGTCTTGCAGAAGGGGATGTTTCCAAAGCTGCATTACAGGACTTGTATCATCCAGTAGCCCGTATTGCCGAATGCTGTAGTATGCCCATGTGTTAAATACAAACAAGTTACAATAAATTTGCTTTACCCAGGTGTAAGGGTCTGCTCAGTGTCTGGAGCAGCACAGAGTCGGCTCTGTAGCTTTAAGCTGCATCAGGGAAATGAAAGTACAGCAGATACATTTGTTTAAGGTTTCAGAGTTTCCTCTTTGCTGTTTTCCACTCTTGCTCTTGACAAGACTCAGCCTGATGCACAAACATTGAAGTCCTGTGCATGAGAAAAGTTAGCTACCTTAAATCAATTGATTTCTAGAAGATGGAGAGTTTTGCTTGTCTGCTAGACTATACAGAGCACAAAAAAGAGCCTGGGCGCAGGAGTGAGAAAGATGTGACAGGCTAGGCTTTGCATTTAAAACATAGCTATGTAATACAAGCATATTTGATTAGACCACTCAAAACTCATTACTAGACATAAAATCTCCTTTGTCATACTTATTTGAATTATTCTTAATTTGCTGGAAACTGACAGTTTTCCAGCCAATGCCAAAGGAGTGATTCATACCTTCTATGGCCTTCTGAATGCACTAAGAAAGAATATTAAACATTAAATATTAAATGGTACTAGGTACTAGGATTCTGAGGCATGATGAGAGCTCTTGCTTTTGTTATTGTTCAATTTTTGTACTTAAAAATATTGTGTTGCTTATCTGTTTCAAACAGTGAACATCTCAATTCTGCTAACTTGAGCATAATCAGGCAACATACAGACATGACCAGAGCTGAACTAACAAGTGTCATTGAATTAATATCTCAATTTATAGGATAAGGTGGATTAACTTCATTATTTAGAGGTATTTGTAGAATGCTGCCAAGCAAATCAGCTCTTGAGGTGAAATCGTAGTATTTTCTGCAAGCAGAGTTCTGAAATTTGCAGATTCTGAAAGTATAACTGTACTGTAAAATGTACTTTAAAAGTCCAAGCCACAAATATGCCAATGTCCTATCATTAGTACATGTTTATTTAATGATACAGAAATTCCTCCATGCAGTAGGCTGCTCCATGCCTTTGACTTCTTTCTTTTTGCTTGTCTAATAGCAAAACTATTGAATATACACACAGTAAAGAGTTACGCTATGAAAAACACCACATGTGGTTAGAATATTAAAAGTGAAGTAAAGTATGATGCCTTAAGGTTTAAAGGCTGCTGTTGAGAATACATGCAGGTACAAAAATGATTCTATTTATACCCCAAAATCCCCAAAAGGTGCAGTAAGTAGAGTCAAGAGTTTTCAGAGTAATGGGGATCCTTTTGGGATCTTCTACGAGCCTCTGCCTAAATTAAGCCCAGATTCAGGAAGGGCTATGGGTCATGGTTTCACTATGCAAGTGAGAAGACAAGGTCAAGGGACTTCAGGCCTCTGGAGCATGGTCCTATTCTCTTTTTTCCAGCCTCCATATATTTTTTTTACAGGACCAGTGTGGGAATTAGGGCTGAACAATGTTACTGCACTAGTGCAAGTGACAGAACAGAAGGAACAGAAAGAAAGGAGAGATAGGGAAAAGGATGATATTGCTGCCCAAACTGTTTATCATGAAACCACTGCGCTATGCTCCAAAATGCCTTCTCAGTTCCTGAATTAGGCTCTGATTCAAAAAGGCACTTAGATATATGATGTGGCCCATCTCTGATCAGGAAAGTATTTCACCACTTGTTTAACTCCATGCACATTTAAGTATTTTATTAACTGGGTGTCAATGAGGGAGGGATAATCCCTTGATTCAGGGTTTTCGGGACCTTGACTCAAATTATCATTGTCCAGTGACTCTGCCAGCAGTCAGAGCACTGTCAATACAAAGGCTGACAGCACAAAATCCTGCATAGCTGAGCCTGTGCAAAGTAGCAGTATTCCCACTGTCCTATGAATACCCATGAGGAATTTTTTGTGTCTGAATAAAATGGTTCAAATGCAGGAGTGCAGATACATTTGAGCACTAAGGTAGGTGGGAGTAAATAAGCAAGCTGAGCCCTGTGACTGCACTGCTACTGCATCTCATTGCCACACCGTGAAAATAAATAATCGCAACCGCCCCAGCAGGTTTGCTGGAGACTCCAGTGACAGAGTGAAGGGGCTGTCAGACCTGGGAAAAAAAAAAACCCCAAACAAACAAATAAAAAAACCATCTGAACTGCACATGGATTTTGTCTGTCTGCTTCTACCCTCAGGCAGAAGAGCCTAGCCGAGTGCATTACATGTCTTTGCATCTCTTAAATGTTCCTTTACCACATGGTAGAGCTAATTAGTATTAGCCTGAACAGTGATGGGGCCCATCCCAGTTTTGTGACTTAGCAGAGGCTGGGGAAATGAGTCAGTGCCATTGATGAAAAACCCTGACATTCATGGTTTGATGTCCTATTTCTGTGTCTCGTGTAGTGCCACTAGCTCTGCTTTAGAATAGGATGAAAGAAACTCAGTGTCTTACATTTCACTTGAAGATGAAAAGACTCAGAACACCTTTTTGGTTCCCCTGAAATAACAGCCCATTTTATGGCAGTTTTCAGTTTCAATTACTGGCTGTAGCTATTTAAAGTATATACATTTCTTAAAACAACCATTGTAGTTGTGTTGTTTTTTTTCAAATCACTGTTTCTGCAAGACACAGCAAGTGGACTTACAGAAAACATATTCCTAGTGTAAATGCTTGGTGTAAATGTGTACATGTGATGCCAGTACAGAAAATGCTGCCGCAGAGGCAACGTGAGCTCTCCCGAATGTTTTCAGAAGCACTCTTGTTTGTATACTGTGCTTCAGACATTTCCAAGAAATGTACTACTGTGAGGACCTGCTTCTGACACACCAGCATCCAATGTAGTTGGTTTAGCTTGAGGGTACAGAGAGGGTTAGAACAGCTTCTTCATGTCCCCATCTTTTGTGTTGTCTGAGGGCAGGGGGTCTTCCCACAGCAACCCTTTATACCAACCAAATTAAGCACACTAATGATTCTGCTGACATTGACATATTTACCCTCATGTCTGTGGCTGAATATGTGCTTATTTTTTTTGCTCATCTTTTCTTACCTTTTCATAGAGACTTGATGTTTCGTCTCCTCACTCACATATGGCTGCAAATGGGCAGAGGGTATAAAACAAATAAAGGGAAGAAGGTGGTGGAAATGGGCAGAAGCATAAAAACAGTGCCATCATCTATATTGTGTTTGCTTTAAATCAGGTGAAAAATAGGATGTCTCTTTGCAAGTGACAGCCTGTCCCATTTTAACATTTGGAGTTCCAGTGACAGGACCAGTATAGAAGCAAAATGAAGTTTTCTCCTTGTGCCATTTGAGATGAGAGATGAGGTTCCTAGTAAGGGCTTTTGGAAGGACTCAAAGAGTGCTGGCATCAGTCCAAGGGAGATGGATTATGGAAGGGAGATTGGTGAAACACTGAAAGGATGGATAAATGAATCACTTTGTACCACGTGTGATGGCCCTCTCTTCCCACACCATGACTGCTGGCAGTGATGTTGCTCATTGGGCCTGATCACTTGCTTTGGGTCACTCCTCCATCTTTATATAGTGCACTTATTTAATTTGAAGAAAGTGTAATCAATAAAAAGCGATCCTTTTATCTTCCTCATCAATCTCTTCTTAATGAACCTGCGCTTTTTTTTTTTTCTTCTTAGACCCTTAGTTAGAATGCTTTTAATTTCTCAATGTATGGTAGAGAAAGGGGTGCAATCAAACACATGATGGAGTAGTTGGTGCCGCATGTTGCTGGTTGCTTCTTACTGAAGAATGAGCATGTTCTTAAAGAAAAACAGTGGTCTGGGGGAGGGGGTGCGGATCACTTGTCCTGCACTGATGTATGGCCCTCTGAGTATTCTTTCTTAAGCTGTCATCCAGCAGAGCCATGAATAACCACTTGTGAAGAGATATTTTAATTTCCTAATGTCCCAGCAGTTGCAGGAAAGTAGATAATTCTTAGGAAATGTTTTTGTGGACAATTGAGATTTTATTTAAAGGAGACAGATATTTGAAAGCCAATGGCTTCCATGAGAATGACTCACCAAGCCTAGTTTCTAAAAGTTTCAGCAGGTTTGGGTCTTATTATGATATGATCGAAGGGTCAGCTGAGTTAAATGGTACTTGTGCTCTAGTTTGCAGGATGATGTCAGTCACAGCCACGTATCTATTCACATCTTTGTGACTGGCCAGAGAGAATGGTCCTCTGCAGTTTGGTAATATGAAGTACACCTCCTTTTAGCACCCATAAAACTGGTGGACAGATAGAACATGTTCCTCCTCATCACAGGCTGGAGGTTAATGCTGGTTTGCGTTTTGTGTTAATTCCTTGAGCCTTTGGGGAGTGAACCTTTGCAAAAAAAACCCACTTGATTCTTTGCAAAAACACTCCATGAAATAAAATTACAGTTTTCTAAGGCTCTTAGTTTCAACCTGTCATTTGGCAGGAGTCCAAATCTCAGTCACATATTAGCTTCATTAGTGTAGACTCAAACTGCATTTTCCTCTAAGCCAAAGAGACCCAAGCTGGTGGGAACCAGAAATAAATCTTTGCACACGAAGCTAACCTTATTGCAAACAGGCAAGTAATTTCCTTCCTTATCCTTCCCTATTTACCACCAATGGGCTACCCCAGTAAAACTTTGTTATTTTTATGGTCACGCTCCCACTTGATTTCTTCCAGGGTCTCCCTTCCAATGAGCCACTTGCTCACTCTTCCCGGCCGCTCATCTCCTTCAGATGGGGCAGAATCCATGTTTAAGCACAGCATGCCACTGCTAGCATGTCACTACAGAAATGTAAAAAGCTCAAGCCTGCAGCTGCAGGATGAAGCAATTCTGCATTGCTTTGGGGGCAAGGGGAACAGAAAGGACCCACAAAGTCTGTGAACCGTACCTTCAGTTTACACTTGCATCTTCAGACCCAAAGTGAGAGACCATAATCAATCAGCTTTTACGGCAGCCTCGAGAGCTGACTCGTGCTCCCGTACCCACCCCGACGCGGTAAAAAGCACAGGGTTTCATTTTGGTCCAAAAGGTCCCGGGAGGAACCGGCCCGTGAGGTGTAGGATTGCAGCATGGTAGGCAGGCTGTGTTCTGGCCCGGCTTTGGCCACCTGTGGAGCGGGGCCAGGGAAGCTGCCTGGCCGATGATTCAGCACCTCCTTTCTCCCCCTTCTTGGCGGGGAATAGCGGGAGCCGCCAGGTACCCCGAAGGCGGGGGCAGCGTACCGGGTGCCGCCCCGCTCTCCTCGCCGCAAGTCCCCGTGGCCCCTGCGGAGCTGGGGGACTGAAGCAGCTCTGCAGGCTTCCCTGCGGAGAGGGGGGAGGAGGAGGAGGTCTGGGCAGAGCCGGCTGCATGATGCTGAGGCAGGCAGCCTGCGCGCCAGGGCTGGAGGTGCGGCGGGGGAAGGGACCCGCAGCGGAGGAGGGCACTGCAGCCTGGCCGGGAGCCAGGGACCACGGGCACGCTGCGGCCGCCGAGCCGGCGGGGGGTGTGCGGGTGCGCCTGCCTGCCTGCCGGGAGGAGCTGCTGCTGCGGGCTGGGCCTGCCGGTGCAGGAGAAAAAGGCAGGAAGAGATGCTGTCCAGCCTTAGTTTAGCCAGCCGGGCTGGGGCAGGAGCCCTTTGGAAGAGCTCTTTCCCGGTCCGTGCGAGCTGGCGGCCCCTGCGGCAGCAGGATGAGAAAGGGGGCGATGTCCCCACATGCAGAGGAGCCCCTGAATGCGTCCTCGTGCGGGTAGGACGCCATCCCTCTGTCCAGCTGTGCAGCCTTTTGCATGTTCGGTTTAACTTCGTGGCAACCCTTGTAAGGAAGCTGGAAGATCTCCACGTGCGTTTCTGTTCAGCACAGCACCAGAGAGATGTGAGCAAAGCAGGAACATGATTTAAAGGAGAGCAGATAAGTGTAGATAGGATGGAGGGTCACAAAGAATACTGGAGGTTGAACACAGGCAGTTTGCCAGGAAGACCAGTGCAGGAAAGATGTGGACAGGACAGTGGATTAAACACGAGCCCAGAGAAGTGACAGCCGGGAAAATTCTCTTACTGGAAACAGGAAGGTTGAAAAATTAGACATCGCTAAAGAAAAGACATTTTAAAAAAATTCTGCCAAGCACTCAGATGCTGTACTATCTCATCTGTGCAATGAATAGAATATTCGCAGCTGGGTCTCAACTTGCACTCCACTTTGAGGAGTGATGCTGTAGCTTCACACCTGAGGAACAACTTTGTGTGTGCAAAAGTATGTCTGGTTTTCCCAGATTGATCAGTTAATCAAATAACAGGTACATCCTTTCTCTAGAAAACATGCTTACTTGTAGCCCTAGACCACCACACCTGTCACGGCAATGCTGCTGTGCTGTTACACTTTCTACAGACGTTGTGTTGTTATTGCTGTTTGAAATAGGTTTTGAGATACTCGAGAGAGGCTGCACTGATGCAGAATATTACCAGCTAAAGAGAACATGTGCTTTGTAATAAGAGAAGCCATGTATGTAAATATGCAGTGCAAGCTGTTCATTCTGTCTGAGGTTACTGATCACATCATTAACCTAAGGACCAGACACTTCAGTGGTAATGTACGCTAGATTGTAAGATGATTTATCTTTTTACATTCTTTCAGAGAGTGTTATCGCTGGCTGTGCTTTAAGGTAAATGCTCTAAGCACTTGATTGTAGTAGCATTGTGATTACTTCAGTTGGCTACCACAGCCTCACAGGAAGCTTTCTGATCAGACATCCATCAGTTAGTCCTTGACATGACAGTCTGTAAAAACACTATGAGATTCTTTGAGATTTATCAAAATCTTTTTCATGCGAATGTTACTAATGTTCCCATGGCAAGGAGGGGTGAGGTGGGAGTGGAGTTGGAGGCAGAGAGAGAATATGGATGAGCCAGAGGCCTCTTTTGACACTACCAACAATATGTAGCTACAAAGGAATTTACCTTTCATGTGCCTGACTAAGATACCAACAAAAATTAGTTCAGAGCAATTTGTAGCACTTGATTCTTTGTTTCCTTATGCATCCTGCAGCCATTTATGCTAAGGAGAAGGGGGGATTCTCACCGGTAAATCTTCAATGCGAATGTTTTCGCTAAGTTCGAGGAACTGGAAATTGTGTTATAAGCCCCTTTCCTTTCATACACGTCTTTTTTTGTTACACAGGTGTACTTTTCTGTGAGAGACAAAAGAGACTGGGAATAGATCTGATTCTGATCTTATTTTCATTATGTTAACCAGACTGTTGATTTACCCCTGTATTATACTGCACTGGTGGAAATGGTAGTGCTAGGTATTAGTAAAGGTGAGAAATGACAGCCAAATTTAAAAACAAAGCGTAAGCCTTTAATAAACAAACATAAATAATAAAATACTT
>VWZW01004071.1:311093-359591 GCA_013397115.1 Edolisoma coerulescens
CCGACACTTTCCCCAGCCCCTCAGCTCAGCTGAGCCCTGATGCGTCCCTCAACGGGCTCCCGGATGAGGAGAACATGCCGGGGACCCAAAGAGAGGACAGAAGGGTCCGGGGGATAGCAGGCCTTGCTGCAACCTGCTGTGCGTGCCTGGAGGCAGAGCGACTGAAGGGCTGCCTCAACTCTGAAAAGATCTGCATCGCCCCTATCTTGGCTTGCCTGCTTAGCCTTTGCCTCTGCATTGCTGGCCTCAAGTGGGTCTTTGTGGACAAGATTTTTGAGTATGACTCTCCTACCCACCTTGACCCTGGGAGGATAGGACAAGACCCGAAGAGCGCTGTGGATCCTACAGCTCTGTCTGCCTGGGTGCCTTCAGAGGTGTATGCCTCACCCTTCCTCATACCTAGCCCCAAGAGCAAGGCTGAAGTGACAGTGCGAAGTGACAGCTCACTTGTACCCTCCAAACCGTTCCTCCAGCCTTCTCTATATAACCGTATCCTAGATGTTGGGTTGTTGTCCTCTGCCGCACCTTCACTGTCGCCACCCGCCCTGGAGCCTACCACAGCGTCTCAGGCACAAGCAACAGAAACCAATCTCCAAACTTCTCCAAAACTTTGTAAGTAAAACCTGTACGTTCCTTTGGTTTTTTTTCCCTTTCACAGAAAAAAAAAAAATGGCAGGAAAAAACAAAAGCACTTAACTGTTCTGAGACTTTCTGCAAGGAGGGCATGTGTTTGGTTTGCAAAGATCAAGCGTGCTAAGACAGGGGTAGCATGGGTTACCTTCTGAGAAGAGCATCTAGAGTCCTCTGAACTTAGTTCTGAGATATGCAGGACTTCATGTGGGATGTCTGTAAAAGGCTAGTACTGCCTTTTTCTCTGCATCCACTTGTAGGGAAGTATGTGATTTACTTCAAGGGTTTATCTGATCGCTATTCCACATGGTGTAATTTCCTTATAAATTGGCTTTGTGTCCTGTGCTGGATCTTCCATGTGTGTTCTTTGCCTTGCCTGCAGAGCACTTCTAGTACATCCTTCCTGAAGTCTGTGGCTGGCAAATATCCCTATCATCCTCATGAAACTCTCAGAACAGTGAGAAAAAGCGACAGCACATTTGAAGAAGTTAGAAAATGGGAACTATTAATTTAGCATCTAGCTTATAATCTCTCTCTTAAGAGCAAAGCATACATTTCTCTGTGTCTTTCCCCATCTCTAGGAGCTGATTCTTGTTTAACCTGTTTCTCATATATTGCCTTACTGCCTTCTGTGGGGCATTTCAGGAAAGCATTCTTGCCGATGTAGGAAGAGTCAATTTCCAAATTAGTCTTTGCTCATCATAAGAACAATCAAACAAAAAAGGTATCTGTGTTATTTTCTCAATAGTGATCATAAAGTATCAAAATACTGCATTGCTGAAGTCTCATTTCTTTGTCATTGATGATTTTAACCCATCAAATTCAAAGCAAACCAAGCCAGCAATACCTGAGCTGTGTAAAGCTGTGCAACTCTAGTAAAAGAGAAGGCGGCGCACTGTTCTGCTGAGAGCCCAGGGCTGAGGTTTCCTGTGGAAAGCTGCAGTGATCAGAGTGAAAAATTGCATTCCTCACAAATTTCCTTGCAGGACCCCATGTCACTTACTCTTCCTCATGCCTTCCCTATAATGCCGCAGGTTGGCCACATTGAAGATGGCACATACCGGACCTCACCCTGGAGCTCTGAAGTCACCAGCAGTTCACTTCCAAGTTCAGCCCCTCTGGGACTGGACTTAGTATAGATATGTGGCATTTGGATTAGATCTAACATTTTAGGCCAGCCACTTTGACAGTGAAAATGAGCATAACTACAGTGATTTTAAAGGAGGTCCTTTCAGCTGAGAGTCAATCTTAAACAGCAGTTCCAGAATCAGTGAAAGAAAGTTCTAAGTATTCTTGTAGAAACCCTGCTGCCTTTTGCTTGGATAATGGGTGACAAACATCCTTCAGATTAAAAGTAATTTGTCAGACAGAAACAGTCTAATAGAGAAATACTGCTGTACCATTAAATGACAGGGGGCTTTGTCTGTGGTATTACTTGAATTAACAACCTTTGCAATTAAGTAGAACTGTACTAAGTGAGCTTTTTCTAAATATTGCCGATGCATAAAATCTTTTTTGTACTGCAAATATTCTGACATTAAATATGACCTTTTAATGCATTTTGCTTTATAAAGTGACCAAAGACCACTATTCAGTCATAATTGCCTCAAGAATCCCTCTTGAATTTCCACATATGAGGCAAACCTTTATCAATAACATGCTAACTTCATCAGTGAAGTAAAGGAACAGGCGGGGGGACACAGAAAAGATTCTTTGGAGCTGTCACTGACAAAAAGCCATTATCTGCATTCAGATCTGCTCACGTCTGGGAAATAAATGGTGGTCCGGAAGTTAGGTGATTGGGTTGAGAGGGGTTTTTTTGATTTTGATTTGGGGGTTTTGTGTGTGTGAGTTTTTGAGGTTTGGGGTTTTTGTTTAATTTTGCCTTAATTTTTTAAAGATAAGCGTGTTTTAAGGCATTGTAGACTTCCTTAGCTCCAGACTGAAAGGAGAGGGAGAACTGGTAGCAGGTCAAGTTTGGGTTGCTCTGAGGGAGAATGTTGTGTAGACAGAATTTATTCTAACTGTGGCACATAATTCTGACTATGGCAAGCATCTGTGATTCTCTGCAAAGAAAAATAAGAAAATCTAGCTGGAAAAATACACTGCAGAAGGTCTGCCTAAGAATTCCAAGAGGCATGAAAAGAACTTTTTGGACAGCTCTTAAAGCACTGTCTTGGGGTTTTTGAAACAGCTGCATTTCAAACACATCATTGTGTTTTATGTAGAGCAAGATTTGTTGGAGAGGTTGACAGATTGCATCAGTGCTAAGTTTTTTTAATGCCTTTGACAGCTATAAAATTCTCAGTGACATGGCTTGAAAAGTAGCATCTGCAAATTGGATTGTCCCTTCTTTTGCCTTTCAGTGTCCTTTTTTCTTTTCAGGCAGAGTGAGGTAACGTGTTCCCAGAAAGTCCTTTATGTGCTGAAAATTTTTTTTCCAGTGCAGAAATAAAAAAGAAATGCACATTTCCTATTCTGTGCTTGATGTACTGTTTCTGAACCTATCCCTTCCATGAGTTTCCAAATCCTTTTCTCTTCTCCTCTCTTTTCTGTCTTACTCAGCATATTCCCCTTAAAGCTGTATCCTTCAAGGTCATAGTCTGCAGAGAGCTAATTGATTCTTCTTTCTCCTGGAGCCTGGAAGAGAAAGCAGAAGAGAGACAATCCTGGTAATTGTGTCTGGTGTATTAGATTTAAGACTGGTCTTGCTCCTTTTGTTATACTTTGCCCTTTTATCAATACAGAAATATGTCTTTCTGTTTAGCTTACCTTTTGTATTTTAATACCATTTTTCCTTTGCTGAAAGAGAAAGGAAAGGTGAATGTTTTAAAGCATTCCCATATTTAGGGAGCTTGTCAATCTTTGCATAATTACACCAGAAGATATTATTACAAGCAGGATATAATATTACACCCTAACCTACAATCTCCCTCCCTCTGAGAAGACATGCAGATTGTAATAATGCTAACTCATTTCAGGAGCTAAATTTCACTTCTTCTAACACTATAATCTTTAAATACAATTCCGCCCTTTATCAAGGCTGGTTAGAGATTCAGCTCTGTAGTACTGCAAAAACTGTTTTTCTGTAATAGTAGCTTTTATACATCTGCAAACCAACCGTTCCCCTCTTTAAAGGTCTTCCTGCAACCTCCTCTTACGATTTAAGCAGATTTCCCCACAAAACACCCAGAAAGGCCCTCATGGAGCTTGCCTTTCTGGGGTGACAGCTCTGCCAAAATAGTGCAGCGCCTCCTGTGTTTTGGTTCTGCCCCAGAGCGGAGGTACCCAAGCAGGCCTGGGCTTTGGGACCACAACTCTTGTGGCTTGGTGAAGTGCTGTGGGGCACACTAGAGGCAGGGCAGGAGGCAGATCACAGCATGATTTTTCTGGAGTGGGTTTCCCTGAGAGCAGAGCTGAAGGCCCATCAGAGAGCAGGGTCCAGAGGATGCATGTTCCCAATGGCACATCCACACAGCCCCTGCATCCATTTCACTTTTGGCTTCCCTGGCCAGCTCAGGTACCATGCGCTGATGGGCCAGCTACACACATTATGCCATGCTGGTGGCCAGCAGACGATCAACAGGCATGTCTTCATCTCCCTACAGCACCAGGCCTGTGCGTGGCCCCTGGGAGGCAGGCAGGACTCCTTCCTATCTCACTTGTGCTGGCCCTCGCCTAGAGAATGTGCCAAAGTGGAAAAAGCACTCTGCAGTACTGTCAATGACCTCTGACCAAGACAACTCCCCTCTTGTGTTTCTGATTTCTGCTTCCACTTCAGGTGTGCTGGGTCAGTATTAGCAAAGGATGCGGCTTTCTCATCCTCAGTGGAAAAAGATTAAAAGATTGCTCCTGAGGCCTGGTAGTGGTTGTTTACCTGGGAAATAGTCTCAGCTTCCCTCCAAATTCGTCAAGTTCCCCTCCAAGATTGACAGCCTCCTAAATATGGGAGTGCTTTTAAACATTCACCTTTCCTTTCTCTTTCAGCAAAGGAAAAATAATATTAAAATACAAAAAGGTAAGCCAAATGGAAAGGAATATTTCTGTATTGATAAAGCCATAGTATAATAAAAGGAGCAAGACTAGTCTTGAATTGAGGCACAGTGGCTAAATTTCTTTTGTCTTTTTAGAGCTAGAGATGGGGAAATTTGAATGAAAATTTTACTTTACCTTGTTTTGGTATCATACTGTAAATATTCCTTACAATTTTTTCTCTGCCTCTTTCACTTCCACTCGTTCTTCCTCAGTTCTGCATTTGATGTTGCTTCTCCTATTCACAGTGATTTGGGAAAGTCTGTACTTTAGCTTGATGGCAGGCTAGAGGGAGCCTCTCCCTCTGCTTCTAGGTGCTGCAGCCCCCTAACTTCAGTTTAAAGACAGAGGGTTTGTTCATAGCAGCTTCATGCAATGTTTGTTCTTACTCTTGAAAGAGTCTAGTTCTGACCCATGTTCTGTGTTTCAAATCCCCATCACACCATAGGGCTGAGTCCATGCCTGGCAACCTCTGAACATCTCAAGGTCAGGGATGTCTCAGAGAGCCACAGGGGACTGTACTCATGGGAGGGGAGAGAGATGATCCAGCACAGGCTCTACCTCAGCCTTTTCTTGCTCGCTGTTGCTCTGCAGGGCAGTGCCACAAGAGAGATTTTTTTTTTCCCCAAAGCTTGAAGATGCAGGAAGAGAGCACCTCAAAGCAGATGCTGGTCCCCTTTCTGACAGTGCTGGACTTGATTAGCTTCAGATACCTGAGTTAAGTGCCTGGATTAGGAAGCTAGTTAGCCTTCAGCTGCATATCCAGCATGAAGGGAGAGACTTCCCCCAGAGTGCTTCTAACAGGAGTCTCTCTCTTTCCCCATGAGTCTACAGGGCGACAACCCTTGCAATTCAGTTTCGAAGTTAAATATCTACTACACAATATGAGGACTCATTTTGAAAGCCATGACTTTTCTTTTATGTGTCCTGTGAATTAAAAACTTCTTGTCACAGGGAAGTTACAATTAATCGTGGTTAAGATACCAGACAAGTTTTGAGCCTAACTCGGGAGCGTAGTAAAGAGATGCTGATCTCAGTAGGCCCAGGAGACACAACTGGGCCTCCATTAACAAGCAGCAATAAAGCAAGTGCCACTGTACTGAGCCAGCCAGTCTGTATTTCTCTGCTGTTCCAAAGGTCGTGACGGCTCCTAGATGTATATACTTGTGACAGGAACACTCATGGGGACTGATGGGGAGAGATGCATAAGATGCAGCAATTTTTAGGGAGTTTAGGTCCATTAAGCCTTCTAAAGCAATAACTGAGTCTTGCCCTCTCCAGTCTGGTTAAGTCACGCTGTCTTAAAAATGTCCTCAGCAAGAACAATTTGTTCGGACAAATTTATTGTTTTGTTTCTTTCTGTATCTCTACCACCCCCCTTTTTAGCATTCATTGGTTGCATGGAAACAGTTATTCTGTTTAACATGCAGCAAACTGTACAGATTGGTCCTGTGTTTCTTTCTCTTGGACAAGCACCCCAAATTCATGGCTTTCAAATTTTCCCCATGGGTGTGGTTTTCCTTTCATGCACCATGCATTGAGCACAGAACATGGTGGAGAAAAAGCAGTATTTCCTGGAGTGTTTTTTCTTAATACCAATCTGAATTTCTCAGTACAAAACAGTAGTCTGCACTTGTATTTGTTTTTTAAAGCTTCATTTTGCTTTGTAAACTTCCCTGAGAATAAGTCATGTATTTGTGCTGCATGGAGCCTTTTGCATGTTCTCCCTCCTCATTTATATACACATGCATATATGAGTATAGAGAGTACAATAGATACACAAAGTATATGGCCATTATTTCTTTATAAAAAAATTACATCTGCGACTGTTCTGCATCAAAAGTTTCTAAGCAAAACTGATTAATTATTGATGTAATTACAAAAGTCAGGGTTTGGATTTCCACGGCAGAGGACTGAAATTGTCCTCATTCCATATCTGTTGTATTTTTTACACTAATTATACTGTTTTATTTCCTGTTAATGCACTGCAAATAAAACGCACAGCAGCCTACCTCAGATTTGCTGTGCCTAACTTCTGGTTACAGAGAAACCTTGGGGAACTTTCTCTGCATCAGATGAGAATGCGCAATTTGGCTTGCTGGAGGCTAAGTAGCAGGTTAATTGTGGTGCAGAGCTGGAATGATATAAATGAGCGTTTTCATCATTTGCAGTCTTGCTAATGGAATGCAATAGATTTGCTGCAGAAATCCAACTCAGAATCAATAGCAACGCAATGAGGCAGCTGGTTCAGGGACAGCACATGAGATGCCAATCTGCTGCAGACAGTACCTGGGCAGAGATTGCACTGTCTCTCTTTCAGGAAAGGGGAGACAGACCCAAAAAATGCCATGGCAGGTGATAAAAGAATTTTGAAAGGAAAATGCCTGTTTCGCTTAGGATGGGCTGGAATTGGGAAAGAAGGCTTTCTCTGACTAAGGGAAGAGAATTGTTTTCTTTGAGGCGCTCAGATCTATTTGGACTCAAAGCTGGGGTTTTGTTACACTGTACTAAGTTAAGCAACGACAGGAGTCTTTGTGCTTCAGGTCATGTTCAAAACACATGAAATCAAGGACTGAATCATGGTGTGTAACTTCGGAGATGGATAGGTGGGTTTAGAGTATCTTCTGCCAAAGGCTTCTGGCCTCTTTTTCCCCAGGCAGACCACAGAGAGTAGCAGGCCCTGTCTTTTGTGGACTGTTTTATATTAGGCACACTGCCTACCTTTACAGTTTATACTGAAAGGAGACCAGTTTCCTGGAGAGTGAGCACCATGAATAACATCTTGTTCTTTCACTTTAAAACATTATGTGAAGTACCAGACTCAGTAGGAGGTACACATTAAACTCAAGAGCTGCAACATGACCATTGCTTGGCAGTCAGAGAGCAGCAAGGGAGAAATGCATTATTTTGAGGTAATGTGAATCTGATTATTTACACCCTGACCTGTCTCATCCTTCTCCCCCATGTGCACTAGAGTCTTAGTCACTGAGACAAAAGAAAAGGTTTTAGCTGTGGAAGAATGTGCAGGAACAAATCCAGTGGGAAGTGGCTGGCTGCCACTCAAGGCTTCCCTAAGCTAAACCACAGGCAAGGTCCATTCAGCTCTGGACAAGATCAGTGGTATTGTGGCATCCGTCGATTACGTTTGGTCCCGTATTGTTTTGCTACAAATGCCTTATTTCAGTGTATATCTTCTCGCAAGAGTATATTCAGCTTTTTCACATATGCTTTCCCTACGCCCTCCCCCACTTTTTTATATCTCTGCTTCATCCTGGAACTTGCTGGCAGTGCATTCTCATAACTCAGACAGTTTTTATTTTGGCAATGAATATCGTCTCAGTTTTTGAGATGAAAGGAAATCAATACTGGGTTGGTAGTCACATGGCACTGGGGGAAGTATATGAAGCTATGATCTTAAGCATGATTTGTGACATAGTTCAGTATTTCTATAGAATTCCTGAAAGATATTTGAATTTTACAATTTTTAACAGTCAATTAATTCATGTGATTAGACAGATCAAAGTAGAAAAAAGAGTATCAAGCTCATTCAGAAGCCCTTCTCTTATGCAAAAAAAAAAGAGAAATGTCTCTGAGCTCATAAAAGATGACTTGAATCTTCTAAGGTGGTAAGTGGAAGCTAGTGTAAGGCTTCTGGAACAGCATCTTGAGAAGAGAAACTTGGGCTTTTCCCTATATGAAATTAATCTGGATAATTAATTTAGTATTTCAGCTTGAATTAAATGGCCTGAATTTTCACTGGTATAAAGGTTCTCAGGTCTGTAGCCCTGTAAGAGCCAGCAGAGCACTGGAATGCAGTGGTCCATGACCTACATGGCACAGTGTCATCCCAACTAAGGCTTCTTCCAGTTGTGGTGTGAAGCCTGAGTGCAAGACATTGTCTGCCTTTTCCCTTTTTCTAGCATCTCTTTTAAATAAAACCACCTACTTTGACTTTGAAAATATGTGTTTGTATTCTGGCCACTTGTTCATTTGCACCTTTCTCTCCTTGATTAAAAAGTTCTTCTGTGCCACGTATTTCCCACTCACAAAGGTCCATATACGCTGTAATCAGCTCAACTTTGGATAAGCCTTTTTGACAGGGCAGGTAGGCTGACCTCCACAATTCTCCCCATGGAGGAATTTGTTTTCAGTCCTTTAATTATTTCATCCCTCTTCATGCTTTCTTATTTTTCAGATAAATAGAGCCATAATGTTGATGATACTTAGACAGGGACTAGTCCAAAATCCCAACAAAGGACAACAAAACCTGCTTGTTACCTTGATCACTGTCCAGAAATACTCAAGATGCATAAAGTAGCATCAGTTTAATATTTTAAGCAGTAAATCAGTAATAATGTCCAGTCAGAGCAGAAGAGCGGTGACTCACACATGCAAGGGCCCTCACCAACCTGCTTCTTTAACCCCCAGGGCTGCATACTGCTTCTCACTGGGGTAGAACAATAATCCTAAGGGCCAGTCAAGGGTAAAAAAGACAAATATTGCTCAGCCTTGGCAATGCTGTGTGAATTTTAGGAGGAGTTTCAGCTCCCTCATTCCCCATCTGGTTCTGTCCTACTCCAAAGAATGCCTTCAGCAAGGCCTCTTGGGTGAACAGGAGGCCAGCTCAGTGATTTTAACTGTGCAGAGTTCCCCTATACACTTGACTTCTGCTCATGCTTTCAAAGATTTCTCCCTCCAGGCTCCACTGACACTTCTCCACTGCTGGGCCAAGGACCACTGCATCACTTTGCCCTTCATTCAGTTTATTATCTCAACTCTCCTAACGTTTGGTTCTTCCTTCCAAAAGTGGAAACAGTCCTAGCGCATGGATTAGTGGGATGGGAGGATTTTGGTGCTTGCATCGCTCCTGTCTACCCAGTTTAAAAACACTTTGCCTATGGGTTCTTTTGCATTTCTGTCCTACAGTGGATATGCCGAATGGACTTAGCCTGATACGGTTTCATTATGCCTGAGCATCTTTTGTAGTAAGAGGACATGAGAATAAAGATCATAACATGATCATACCAAGAAAGTCACAATGGCTATTAATGTCAAGATATCTGGGATTTTTAAGACATTGTTATTTTTTCAAGATAGCTTGTCTTGAGCTGGGGATGTGCTCAGCAGGACAGTTAGCAGTGTGACAGTATTAATGCCTTAGCAAGGGAAATTAAGTGTATCAGGGTGAGAGGGACAAGTATAGGGGAATGGAAGAATGATTGTTTATGTATCTGGTCTGAGTTCATCAGGGAACGAACTAGCAAGTATGTTGTTATGGTTTTAGGAATTGAAGAGTACAGGATCAGAAGGAAAACAAAAAGCTTCCTGCTGTGTTGGTACAGGGTCTTGGAGAGGCTTAAGCTCTTACTTGCAAGGGCAGAACATCATTAAGTAGCCAGGAGAAGACCAGGAAACTGCAAAGAATTGATTATACCTGTCAAGCACAGGAGAGCAGGGAAAGTCTGATATTTTCTTGACTGGATAAAAGCAGGACGAATCTGTTCCCCAGTGCCACAGATATTTACAATCTGCATGGGACTTGCAGCAGATCCCAAAGCAGCTTTCCCCCTGCTGAGGATCTGAACTAGGAATGCAATCATTCACTCTGTCCATCGTGTATTTCTAAGGGATCCTCTGTAGGGCAGATCATCTTGCCATCTGGCCATGCTGAGTATGCACTCCTCATTGATGGAGAGATCCAAGGAAGTGCCCTTCACACCCTGCTTTCTCTAGCCACCCCAAGGGCTGGAGTCACTCTGCCTGTGCTGCAGACACTGCAAAGTGTCTCTCTGTTATTGAATTCCCTCCCATCACTTCATTCAAAACCTTTCAGTGCACTCCAGCCTTTGCCTCATGGAGGTTAGTCAGCCCACCCTTCTTTTTGAAGGTGTTGATTTAGTATAGTATTAATAGATTTTGAATGTCATCATTAAAAATTTTTCTAAATTCCTTCAGCTACATAACTGGGACATATAACTGTGTGTGCATTCTCTTTGTGAGCAAAGAAAGGCTGTGTTTCTGGATGAAAAGGCCAATGAATGCATTAGAACACAGACTTTTCCTTCAAAATCAGTTAATGGAAAGGTACCTTAAAATTCTCCTTTTGGTTTATAAAATGGCATCTGGCCAGTAAAGCCATCAAAATGGGATTTGAACATGTGAACGTTTAAGAACATGGCTAGCAACCTTTCTGTTGTTTGCTATCTCCAAGCATTTGAATTTGCCATGCTGTAGGGATTAATGGAGGCCTCTCAAATAAGTAGCTTCTCAAGCAACCCTGTAATTTTCCTAATTGTTGCCAATAGATTGTTTAATGTGTGCAGTTTTTCCTTCTCCACATTTGGAAGAAGAATTAAAAAGACATGTTCTGTGAGCGTATTCAGATAACTGCTACGAGCCCAGGAAGCAGATTTACTAGCTGTGAATTAGAGGAAGCACCAGTTCACAAAAGCCACTTAGCTGGGCAGAAGCTGGCAGGGGAGGGGACTGAAGACAAAGAAAACAGAAAAATATTCTGATGCTTCCTGAACAGGACTGAGATCCAGAGAGTATTGCATTGCCAGGATTCAAAGAAGAATTTGGTCTCTAAATTTACTTGCCCTTAACATATCTATCAGCTTCCCCTAGTTGCAGAATATGTGGTTATGCTTTGCTTTTGCTTTTGCAGATTATCTGTATGTCTTCTCAGGAGCATTACTGATACTTTCAGGATGCTAATACACATTGATTTTTAACAAATGGGTATACCAGCACTACTGTCTGATGTTAGCTTACATTTAATTCATACCTTAATTTTCATACATTACTCTGTTTTACAAATGGTGATGACATGATGACAATTTTTTTCTGATGGTTCATCAAAAATGAAGACTTAGCAGAAACTCAGACACAGTGTTCAGAAAGCACTATTGGCAGATGTTGGTCACATTGTGTAAATACTGCCCCTTCAAATGAAATCTTAAACATGTCACTCAGTAGAGAAAAATCGGACAAATAACTTGATCAGGACTTTTGTGTAATGACAGGTCACATAAGAGAAAATTTGGAGTGTTCAGGTCTGGCAGGGAATTTTGCATCATGCAAGACTGAGCTGAAAATAGATTTTCCAAGCTGGAAATTAACCATAGTTCTTTTAGGGATAAACATGTTAAACAGCAGTAATTTTTCCTTTGGGGGTTAACCACCCTCCATCAACCACAGTAATGTCACCAATTGTACCACAGTAACGTGCTACCCCAAGGTGGTTCTTTCATATCCCAATCTCATCAAGAGAAAAGCTTTAGCAAATTCAGATCTCTCCCTCTAGTGACTTTGGGTCAATTTCTTCATGTTTACAACAATTACTTGAAACAACTTTTTACCTACACACTGACTCTAGTTTTCACGAAAAACTAGTGGGCAGTTCAGCTACACCAACCTTTGTTTTACCTTGTGCTGAATTCAGGACTGGAAATACTCTCTACCTTTCCAATTGCAGCTCAGCCTCTCCAGGCTTGAATGTAAAAATAGAAGAAATGTTGGGATGATCATTTGAAATCTTGGAATGATGCTTTGAAATCTAACACTTAATCTGCTTTAAATTCTGTTTATTTAAAAAGCATGGTGTTAAATTCTCGTAGAGATCCCATATGGTGAATATTCATAAAGTATAAGAAGACTGTGTAGCAGAAGGACTACAAATCTAACAATATTTGTTAAAGTATGAGAGTTTCTGGGGATGTTCACTTGTTAACAGAGCATTTAAAATTCTCAGATTGTGATTTCCCATGTGGGATCTCAACCTCAGTCTTTCCCTTGCTTCATTTTCTCACACTGTTAGTGATCTGCCCTTTTCATTGCTTGAGAAGCCTTCAAGCTTGTGCTGCTTGTAATTCTCAGCAGACCTGGACCCAGAATTCTGCTCCTTAAGGAAGCTCATGTTTTGAATTATGCATACGTCCATTTCAGAGGGGCTGCATTTCATGGCTCCTTTTTGGGGGTGGTGATGTAAGGGAGTTTAAGTACTATAGTGACACTTTTCATTTTTCATGTCCTAGCTCGGCTAAGAGCAAGCCTTGAATTGTGTCATTTTTCTCTCATGTGACTGTTTAATCACCTGAGAGAGCACCAGCCAGAGTTTTGTGGTAAGATTGATTATATTCCCAACAAAGTGCTTCCTTCAGCTGAGCGCCAGGAAGTAGCCAGTTTAGCAGCTAATGGGCTTCAGTCTGATGTGAAAGTGGCGACTGTGATGGAAATGTCACTGCAGTGCACGCCAGCCCTTTCAGCTAGCTGCATGCTGAACAGTACTGAAATGATTGGAGGCTGCTTGGGTTTAAAAACGAGGGGAGATACTCCTCATCTGGGCTACACAAAGTTGTGCTGTGTAGCACACCTTTGAAAGTGTCAGGGCAGCATGTACAGGAATATCCAGACATGCAAGTAGAGAAGGGTGTTGCTGCAGGTGTAATGACGACTTTTTTTGCCCTGTTAGCCTTTATAGGGCTGGTGCTATGAGCTTTGCAATATCAGTGCTGGTGTGGGCAAAGGGTGCTGCAGAATCAGCTGGGACCCCAGTTTGCATGGCATGAAATGGAGAACCACAATGGAGTGGTCTTCCATTTAACACCACCCAACACAGGTTCTGACAGCAGCCTACATTCATATCCACTACAAGCCTGGGAGAGAGCTGAGGAAATATACTCAGCAGTCCCATTTTACACAGCATGAGTCAATAATAGCACTGTAGGTGACAGTTTACAAATGTTTTGCCTTGCTTGGATGAATTCATAGTCTCTGAGTGTCAACAGCCCCTCTTACAGATGCCTCTGTGATTTACCCTGTATTAACAGGGGAAACCTCTGGCAGCACCAAAAATGAAGTCCCACAGCCTGAGAGGCAGCTGTACTGCCTTTAAGCGGTAGCATATACTAAGGAAAATCCAGGAGGAAAGAGTAGAAAATTCACAAATAAAGGGTAGTAAGTATAGACTTATACTTACAGACGTGTCCATAAAGACACAGCAAAGTAAAAATCATTCCAGAATCCTTCTCTTTGCTAGATATTTTTCTTTTTTTTTCTTTTTTCTTTTTTTTTTCGTTTCTGAAAAGAAATATTGTTTAAAATACATAGGAAGACAATATGTCTTCACTGTTAAAATGCCTTTCTGGCATTTATTGCTAAAAACAAATTAAATAAATGCAAACAAAATAAGATCCTGACATTTCAAGTCAGACTGTTTTTCTGTCATTGTCATTGAATGTAATAGACTGTTAGCTAATGGCTCCCTTCAGGGGGGAAAAAAAAAAGCTATGTTGCACTTCTTTGACAACTGACAAAGTACTAGTTAACCAAGGTCTGGTGATCAGGTTTCCCAAAGTTGAGAGCTTTGAGTGTTGTAGATTAGTTGTTCACTCTTTGGCTGAAGCTCAGCTAGCTGCAGGGCCTTTTTGTTTGTGTTTGTATCTGGTTTCTGGTTTTGTTTTGTTTATTTGTTTGTTTTAAATAGAGATTGATTGCTTCTTTCCAATCTTGGCTAGTTTCAATTTTTGTACATAAATATGCAAAATCAGATCATCATTTTCTTGAGCACTGTCTGGTCCAAAGGCTTTTTTTTCATCCTGTCCATTGTATAGCATGGGCTCAGGCCTCAGTTCCTCAGCTACTCATGGAGCTAGCAGCCTTGATGTGCACAAAGCAAGGCTGCAGGGATGACCTTCACACCATCACCTCCTGTGTCACTAGCCAGGGGATCTCCTTGGGCAACAGTCACCACAAGAGTGCTTATGTCCCTTCTTCTCCTGCTTGGGTTGGAGGAGGAAGGAGCCCACACTCTGACAGGTAGAGAACCACAGCTGTGGGGAGGAAGAGGAGTTGTGAAGGGCCTGCTGCCCCATCACCGTGGTGGTGGCAGGTTGCCGGCCATGTGGCCAGAAGGGAGGGCAGTCCCACAGCACTAACTAGGGAGGTTGCAGGCATCCGATGGATGCACAGCACAAGCATAGCTCCCGCTCAGCAGGCAAAAATGCAGACCCTTTGGGCAGGAGAAGAAGGGACAGAAGCACTCTCTGAATACCCATGGGACTCACAGACCTAAGTGCAATTTCTTTGGCAGAAACTGCCTCCCTGCTTGTCAGCCCTGTCCAGAAGGATTTTTTAGCTTTGCCCTTCGCTATTGTCATTAATATAATAAATTGAGGATAATTGCTTGGTTTGAAACAGCTCTGTCTTCTGCTGTGTAGGTGGGGAAATGATGCCAGGAACAATCCTTTCTTCTCCTGCCAGTTTGCTTTTCTCTGCAGCAGGGATATATACCAGTTCTGTATAGATGCTGCAGTTAGCAAAAAGCAACCTAAGCACTGCCTCAGCTAGAAATGCAAGATTGATTACATTAGATGTGCTTTATTCCCGGTGTCCTGCATGAAATCAGCTCCAAAATAGGTTAATACTGTTGCTTCAGAGTGGCAAATGCCAATGTTAATATAGGGTTTGTTACAGATAGACAGCTTGGTGCAGAGCACAAATGCATGGGATTGGGTCACTGCCAGACTTGTATTTGAGGAGAGAGGTCAAATGAAGGTTTGCATGGGATGATATCCCCTATACCAACCTCAGTGTGTCACCAGTTGCTGGGATAACCCAGAGAACTGTATCCTCTTTACATCTGAGTTCAGCTCTGCTATGGTGCTATTGACAGAAGACTGAAACATGTTTTCAGCCATGGTCCAAATTATTCTGCTGCTTCACAATTAGGACAGGACACCATGACAACACTTTAAATCCCACTTGAAAATGAAACATGTCTTCTGGAAAGCATCTAGTTTGAAACTGCAGAGAAATTACTGGAAGCAAAGCAGAGCACATGATGCCTATTGCAGGGACAAAAGCCTCTACAGGGTCCTTGTGCACTGCAACGGATGGATCATAACTTTTTTGGTACAACGCATGATAACTAAGAGGCAGCAGGCCTCTGCTCCAACATCAGTGATGGTGGAGAGGTTAAGGGATTTTTCATAGCTCTAGAGTTAGGAGATCAAGTTTTACTTTGTCTTTGCTTTGTGAAACTCTTCTCCAGTGGCTCACTGCGCAGAGAGGAAACTGACATTACCAGTCATATGGAGCCACTGTACTGCGTAGGTGAGGCTGTGGTCCTTGACTTTCTGGGGATTGATGTGCAAATGAACAAACAAGCTTTTTCTATCTGTCTTATCTCAAAGTGCCCTTGGAGTTCAGTTTATGAGTGTTACTGTATGAACAGTGTGGGCTCCCACTTGGAAATGCTGTGGCTGGCACAGGTCTACTCACAGTCAGAATGGAGATTTGTGCAGAGCTGGAGTGAATGCTTGGTTTGAAGGGGTGCCCTAAGACGGAGAGAACGATGCTGTTCCATGACCAAGGAGTGCTGCACAGACCCTCACATCATGCTCCCATATCCCCAGCCCCCGTGTGCTACACAGCATCTCATTTGTGGCAGCTCTTTGCTGTTAATTCATCTTCCAGAGCAGGCATTTCTAGGGCAAGGTGGTGGTTTCACGCAGTAACCTGGAGATGCCTGAACAGCGAATGACCTGCTGCCCTTTAGGTGAAGACTGGCTGTATACAGGGCTGTATACCTGGTTGATTGTTCTTCAGGACTGCAGGCTGTGAGGAGGTCCCAGTCTTTCTTCAGAGACTGATTATGCCAACGTAGTTAAATTTTCAGGGTCAGGATCTGCTAATTCTTTTACATATTTTCCTGGTCTTTGCACCTTCTCAGGTCACATCTTATATCCATCCTGCACCCCAAGTACTTTTTGGTAAATACAAGAGGAGTACTCAACTGTAAGGCAGGGGAACAGCATCTCTGAGACTTCTCAGTATCTTCTGTTACTGAGCAAGGTTGCATAGTTTGTGCAGTGCTGAAGTCCACAAGGCATGAGGCAAAATGCTGCACACCTCTTAGACATCAAACAGTAAAGAACTCTTTGGCTCACAAACTAGCAGCAGCCAAAGTGATGCTCTGCCACATGATACATCTGTTTCGCATTCAGACTGGGGTAGAAAGCAAACACACTGTAGGCTATTTTTTCCTTTTCCAGTGAGTTGGTGGATATGGCAGGAGGCGGATCTGTCATAAGAGTTACGATCATTACGGAGGAAACATACCTAATTTTCTCATAGCTACTCTTACAACAGAGGGCATGTGCGAGTTAATGTCCAATTAATGAAGCTGTAATTTTAGGCCTGACTGCTAAGCTCCTACCAAACCCTCTGGAACAATCAAGCACCTGTTTTCATTTAGTTTGTTGGGATGATCTCTGAGGCTGATGTGGACTTCCACAGGTATTAAATCTAAGTATCTGGAAGGTAATTGAGAAACGTGGATTCAGCATGCAACGGGTGGTGGCCTTATATGTTATGGCCCTGTGTTCTCACCCTTTCTTAGAGATTTGAAAACCCTAACCTAAAAACATCTGTAGTAAACAAGGTTTATTGTCCTATTGCATTCACTGATACTTATGATTAACTGTCTGTCTCTCGACTACCCTTGTCTACTTTCTATTTCCAAGGTACATTTTTTTTTTAAGAGGTCTCTTGCACCCTGAAGTATTTCAGTGGTATATTGTTTCCTGATCACAGTGCCTTATATCGTGTCCTGGTTATCTGACACTTTTAGAGAATGACAGGGAAGCTAAAGGCTCTTTATCTATTGTCTTGGGACATGGCTAAGACTCCTTTCACTTAGAAATTCAAGGTCTTTACAGGGGAAATGGGAGAGTTGCAATGGCTTCTCACTGGGCTAAAATTACTATATTGTTACAGACATTAAATAGAATAATCTTGAAAGCCTGATTTTAGCATTGCCTGAGTCCAACTAAGAGCTGGTGGAACAATATTTCCAGGGGACCATCTATTATTCATCTCTTTTTTTCTCTAAAAGAAAGACCACAGACCCAGAGCATAACTAGTTTTACTTTTGCTTCGAAAGAAGTGCTGTGCTGTTTCATCTTTCATGGTGCAGTTAGGTCCTTTTGGAGAACTCTATAACAATCTGTTCTTGCCATGGTGGGGGAGGCCATAATTTATTCTGCCCAAAAAGGGCTTCTCCAGACTATAAGGCATTAACAGTGAGCAAGCTACCAGGTTCATAAATCTCCAGAGACAGATAGAGAGCTCTCTAGTAAATGAGGATTCTCGTACAGCCTCCCACTCCCCTTTCCAGTGTGTTGCCAATCTTAGGGATGACAGTTATACCAGACCTTTTCTAGTAATGTTTTACTCAGTTCCTCTCACACAAATACACTCAGCTCTGTAATTGCTTCTCATAAAATACATTTGTCTGCCTAACTCCTGCTATGTCATTCTTGCAGTGCAGGGTCTTCCTGGTGCTAACAGAGCTCTTGCAAGCTCAGGAGCATGCAGCCACAGGGAAGGGTTCTGAAATCTGGTCAGGGCCTGGATTATCACAAAAGGGTATTATATTGTGCATTAGTTGCCTGGGGCAGGACTCATCCGTACTCTATACCGATCGAGCTACTTAGGTACCACAAATGATGTATGTGCTGCCATAGGAGCTGAATGTGACCTGGACGGAGGCAGAACTAATCAGCTCTCTCCACAAGCACAACAGTGTTGTTTTGAGAGGCACACTGTTCTGGGCAACATGGGCAACAAGGGTCTGTTTTCTCAGGGCTGCATCTCTTCATGTTCACCCTTTTGGCATCATGGATGTGACCTAGCTTTGCTTTGGACCAAAGGTCAGAGGAATTCACAGCAGCAGTGCAGAAAGCTGCAGGTCTGAGCCTCAGCAGAAGCAGTGTGTGCCGGCCCCAATGCCTGCCTGGCCAATAACAAACCACTTTCCAAGCAGGCTGGATGTCCCTTGTGCTGCCCAGCTAAGGGCAAAGTTTGTGACTACTCCTTATGGGCATGTGAGAAGGGAGAGCAGAATAGCTGCAACAGCATGGCTTAGTCTGTAGTGCCTGCGGGTTTGGGCTGTAATTGTACGCAAAAGCCCTACAGAAACAAAGTCGCAGCTGCTGGCTCATTTTGTGTGGCAGCCCTTAGTTAATGCTGTGTAATGTGAGAACTGCTCTCTGCCAAGACCACTGTGTCCCTCCTTCCTCTGGCCTCCCTCCGCACTACCAGATGCATCTCCAAGCTCAAAACCTGTCCCTCCTGCCCCGGATGAGGAATGTGTCAGGGCAGATTTTACATGAGTGGACAGGAACAAAATCCCTCACAGCACAGGCTTTGTTCTGTTGTATAAAAGCCACGTGGACATGGTCAGGATTATTGCTATTTCCTTCTTTGATTATGCAAGTTCACATACTGCTCACACTCCAGACTCACAGCAACTCGTGCATGGGAGTAGATCAAATTAACCCCTCTACACTCAGGTGTAAAATCCCCTCCCCTGTGACAAATTCATACCCAATACCCACCCCAACCCCCTCACCTTCCTCCCAAGGAGCAGTGAAAGGCACCAGGGGAATGGCAGTGAGGCTGACATTCAAGGCTGCAGAAGATACATGCTTAGCTATTGGTTGATGGATGTTCTGTCCTCTCTCTTTTTCCTCCTAAAAACTGTATGAGATGGAGGCAGGCAAGGAAGAATGGGTGTGTTTTACTCTAGAGGTAGAGTTTGACCCTTTTAGCAAATCTCCTTAGATGTCAGCCACCTTGTTTATGTATTTAAATCCCTCTGAAGATCTGCCCACGCATTAGAGAAAGGTTGCACTGCCAGTGGGAAAACAACTTCTGCAGCTCTAGCCTTGGTCTGTTTCATCCCAGTAAATATTTCACTGTTGTCAAAAATGAAATCCAGCATTGCTTTCCACTGGCTCTCTGCCTGCAGAAGGGAGGTGATACAGGCTCTTGCTGCAGTAGCACATTTTCCCCATAGCATCTGTTCTGCCATTATTTACCTAGATTGTCAATAAAAGCTCCTGCTTTTGTGAATTCAACCAGTGTAGGTGGTGTCAGCTGTTACTTGGATCATGGCCCTGATTTGGTCAGCTGTTGTCAAAAATTACTAATGACTATTGGCTAAAGATCTGCAAACGTTAATTAAGATAACAGTTTTTTAGAGATACCAGTTTTGTAATAAAAAGCACTTCAGAAACATGGACAGTCAGAACAATTGACTTAGAAGTTGGTTATAACCAAGTGATATATTCCACCAATGTAGCACTTAAAACACAGGCAATGAAGCATGACTTGTAATATCCATTCAGATATAGACACAAAGCAATTAGTACTCAAAGCTTTCTTAACAAAGTATCAGCCTGTTCAGTTCTGATACTACATGAGCACCTGTACTTCATTCCTCTGCAACGTTATTTTTTCATAATTTCTAATTGTGTTGATTGCAAAAATGAGTTTGCAAATCTGGGCAGCTAAAAATAAAAATCCAGAGGCCAAAACCTAGTGTGTCATTTTAAGTGAGATTTTCATTTTCATGCCAATTTCATGACTTTTCAGCACTTAGGATTGGCAAGGTGAACTGTATAATCTTTTATTGAGAACATGGGCTTCAAATCTTGGCATCTGCAGGAATCTGGATTTTAACAGAATTTTTTTTCTGAGTTAGGGTAAGATGTATTTTAATTCATTTTGGTTTGTGGCAAGCCCTTCAGGCCAGATTTCTGGTTTACTTTTTCGTGTTCTAAAAAGTCTCCACTTTGGCTGAATAAAAAATAAACAGGCCCATATATGTTATTGATGGAAGATCTGCATGATGTTACAAATGTTTAAAATCCTCTCGAATGTTTCAGAAACACATTGGATAATCTTTTAAACTTTTTGGAATTACTCCACTAATAGTTTTTTCCCACAGGAAATGACTGTTATATTCCCAGTAATAAACATCCGGCATCCTCCAAATGACACTAAGCTGATGAATTGTGAATATTGCTTTCCACTCAGCCCTCCACAAAATTTCATGTGTTCATATGCACATGTTCATGCACACAAACACGCCATGATCCAAACATAGAGTGTTTGCCAAACACAGCATCAGGATCTTTTTCACTCCTCACTAATTCCTCCTTACCATCTCAAGAGTTGCATGTCCTGTGTTGCTCAGATAGTCATGTCCACAGAATATAACAATCCTTCTTGTGCTGAGTATGAAAAGTAGATTGAGCCAACCAAATGGTTTTATCAGCAAACCAAGCAGACTGGTAATTTTTGCTAAAAACTTTCATTATAAGCCAACTCTAAAAACTAAACTCCTTTTGATCTGTTGTCTAGTGCTAGTGCTCTTAACGTAAGGGTTTAAAGGTTGCAGACAGCAATTCACTCAAGGCTCATTTAATTATTATCCTTCTACCAGAAGAAGCATGGAGCATGTTGTCTGAAAAACCTTCCTTGAGAATTACAAGGCCTGCTGTGGGACTAGCCTCTCCCATACACTGAACTGCACTAGAATTTTAAACTCTGAGAGGGTAAATACAAACAGCATGAATCTAATATCAGTAGGGAACCTCCATATCCTGGCAAAGTCAGATTTTGGTCTGCAATGATCTAAGGCAGCAGTAGCATTAAGTTGTTGAACTGCTAAAGGTCAGGTCTACGGCTTAAATGTGTACAGTATCTGTTGCCCCATTTCAGCATTTCTGATCTTGAAGTTATTCGCTCCTTTTTGTTCATGTGTTCATGCTCAAATTTGGGGTGATTATTGCTGGACTCTTCTGGGTTTGTCCACATCCTCCTTCTTCAAAGAGTAGACTGTAGTCTTGCAGTGGGGGCTTGCTGATGCAGCGTGCCATTTTCTGTGGCTTTGTTGTTTCCCCCCATTTGTCATCCATAATGACTCAGATATCCCTTTGTAGAATTGTTCATCCCTACCTGTGTGTTTGTGGCTGGTTCATTCTGTTCCCACTAACCAGCATCCTTCTCCTGTTTTTCAAAATCTTTTCTCATGAAGAGACTGCCTGTGTGTTCACTCATACTCTCAAGACCATAACCAAACTTCTCAACCTTTAGAGTTTTGCCAGTGTGTGACACAAGCCATAGCAATGTGTGACAAATGACAAAAATGTGGAACACTTGTGCCCCATTGCGTAGCGTGCTGTAATTGACAGATTATAATCGTTTTTAGCCATAAAAACTGTTTACAGAGTGCCTTTTCAGAGAGTATGAGTCACATAAAACAGTTTGTGTCATTCATTTGTTTACACGTGATTTGCAAAATGGGTTCTTTGGCCGAGTTATCAGATGGCTGTGGCCAAATTATCAGATGGCTGAGTCAGAGATCCTCAGCTGGGAGTCTCTATTGGTACCTTCAAGGGTGAGATAGTGGCCAAAAGAGAACTATCCCACTGACTTAGCTCTTATATGTGACCTCTTCTGTAACTCTGCAGGTGTTCATGCTCACATGAATTTCCCCACAGAAACTGGACCAGGTGTAACCACTTGCAAATGTGCTACCATCTTATAAAGCCTCTCCCTTATGCCCTCAGGGCTTGAGCACTGAGACTTTTCTCCTACCCATTCAGCCCCTGCCAGCAGAACTCAGAAGGCACAATGTTTTGGAAAGATCAGGCCCCAGCTGTCAGAAAAAATGAGTGAAATGAGATTAGTGGCCATGTCTGAGAACATCCTCACTTGCTAACACCGCAATGGAAGCATATAGCAGAGCCAGGGATAAAGCTCTAGTCCCCTTCCAGCAAAGCACAAAACCTTAATTTGGTATAACCACTTCCTCCATCCATATGGCTTCTTCCGTGGTGGTTGGGGATTTAACTGGTAGAAAGCAGCACAGTGCCAGAAAACAATGCGTGTATCCTGTGGCAGGGAGAGAGTCAGCAAGGCATCTCTCATGCAGAGGGACAAGAGACCACTGGTATTGCTGGCCTGGGAGCTGTGCAATTGTGAATGTGACAGTGGAGTCTGGGAGCCCCACGAAAGGGAGTCTTTCACCCTCCTCCGCCATGCCAGCACAAATCCAGCGAATGTGTCGGCAGGATAATAGAACCAGTCTTATAGCAGCTTTAACCCAGATCACATTTAAATGTGCAATCTCACACCCATTCTAAAAACTTGCCACATTCCAGATTTGCAATTGAAATGAAGGAGCCTTAGTGAACATTGCTTTTCATGGGATGCCACAAAAAAGCAATGGCTTTTTTTCTGTAGTTTTTAGAAAGCTACTACCACAGTCCCCTCATTCCATAAATGTATTGATTATGAGAATAAACTAACGGTGAGAATGGAAGAGAAAAAAAAGCTTTTGAAGAAGCTCAAAGATGTCTGTTTGGTTACCTGGAAAAACTCCCTAGCTATATTGGCTCTTGTAATCCTCACCTACACCAACATCAAGAATCAAGTATTATAATGATAATAAGCTCTGGATGGGGGAGGACACATAACTTAGTCTGATTCAGCAAAATTTGACATCTGCCTTCTCTCCCTAATGTATGATGAGAGTTGTTATTTTTCATGGTTAGACATGCAGGGATTTTCCAGGAGGGGGTTCTGATCTAGGCTTCACCAGGAGCAGTCTGGACACAAACACACAGCTAGCTGAAAGTCCATCCCCACTCCACCTCCCCACACTAAAAGATAAAGGAGGAAAAGCATATTTTAGTCCTTCAGAAACCAAATAAACTTGCACAAAGGAGCTGCAGCTGCTCCTACATAATCTCTGCAGCAAAAAGTAGAATAAAAATCAGGTTCTGAAAAAGCTGCTCTCTTCTGCAGTTACCACTAGATCTGCACATCAACAGCCACTATAGACTGCTATGCATTCATTAGTTATTACAGTTATTTTAATGAACTGCTTAAAGATGTAGGAAAGCATGAAGTTCCATGACCATGCTGCTCAAGATTTTTTGAGTATGCCTAGAAGTAATTCAGTCTCACCTGAAAGCTAGATATTATGTTAAAAGACAAAAAAAAAAAAAANAAAACCTTGCAGTTCATCTAATTAGCAGCCCCTTTTTGGAATGCAGCATGTCTTCCCTTCTTTGTGCACTGAGGGGACTGCCTCTTGCAGTCAGAGTGCTGGACCCACACTGACCGCAGGGGGTGGAGAAGTTGAAGGGACCCTTTGCTTCAGCTCCCATTGCCCATGTGCATGTGGTTGGTGAAGCAGGTCTCCTGGTGTGGTCTCATCAGGAGGATCTTCATCACAGCTTTGTCTTTTTACAGGTAACAGTAATAATTTCAGATACCCAGAGGCTGGAAATTCCCAAATTCATAAGCAAGCCTTCACACAAGATTGCTTCCAAGTTCTCTTGCCAGCCTTGTTTTAGCAAGGCCCGAGCCCTTGTGACATAAGTTCATGGTGGCTGCTGTCTGAGGACTGATGGGAGTCTGTCTGAGGTGCATTTCTGGATGGGCAAGTGGGGGTCACACCAGCATCTCAGGAACAGGACCCACACCTGCATTAGTTACTGTGCATAACAGCATCCACAGCAAGGGAGCTTGGACCTCAGCTTAGCAAAATCATGGTGGAAAGTGTGCTGTGTCCTTTTTGCTGCCAGATGAGTTGTGAATATGTCAGGTTTTGCCTTCCAGGTTCAGTCTTGCAGCAAGGACATTCCCTTCCCCTACACATACTGGTGAGGGTCTTCCAGGTTAACAAGATCTAATTGGGTGAAGGCAGTGGATGTAGATTGTGGAGTACTAGTTTTCTCTTTGCTTGAAAGAAGTAAGGAAAGTGTGAGCTTTGGAGGCTCTTAGGCCCTTTGAGGAAAACCATTACTTTGTTCATTTCAACAGAAACCAGATAGGCTGGACACTGTTTAGCATCTTTTGGTCCTTGGAGGACATCTCTGATCACCTACTGTTAAAGTCCAGCTGAAGGCAAGACACCAGGCAGTTCCACTTACAACAGAAATTGCCTAATTACTGTGGAAAGGCTGCCTTCCTCCCCATGTCCCACTGTGTTTCCTTCACCAGTACAGCCTGCTACTGTGACTCATCTGCCTAGGGCTTAATGAAGTTAGTCTGCAGCATCAAAAGCAATTAAAGTGCTTTTGTACAGCAGCTCTATACAGTTACCTTTAGCTTGTCCTCTGAGAAGTCCTGTGCTGCATCTGCAAAGACTCCCTTGCAGTGTTGTGGGAACAGATCTGCTGGATCTGCATGCAAGAAAAATAACCCAGGATTGCCCTTGCCCTCAGTTCAGCATTGCTCAGCAGGCTGGCCAGTCCTGGGATGGAGAGTCCTGGCTCTTGAAGTCAAGTGATGGGGAATGAAACTTGGAGGAGGATTGAGAAAGGAGCTTGTTGATGGCTAGGCCACAGAATCACAGAATCATGGAATATGCTGAATTGGAAGGGATCCACAAGGAACAGGGAGTCCTGCACAGGACCATACCAAAGAGTTACACCATCTGCCCAAGAGTATTGTCCCCCCAGTCTTGGGTTAGAAATGGGCTTGCTGTGTTCCTGCAGGTCTCACAGACTCACCCTCTCAGGGTGGCAGTCTTTGCACCTCCACTCTCTAAAGGCACAGGCAGCACCTGTGAATATAAGCCGTAAGATGCTGATGTGCTGTTGGCTTGCTTAGGATTCTGGCTGAGGTGTTTCAGTTGGGCACCACAACAAAGCTCAGTCTTTTCCAGTCTTTCCCTGCACTGAGCCCTAGCAGCTCAACAGTGAACATAATCTATTTCGGTACATGGAATGCAGATTCATTCCCACTTCAGGGAACAAGGGGCTTGATATCAGCTCTTTTTTGCCCTGTCTGAGCACACCAGTCATCCCTTGTTCCAAAGGCTGCTGTCCCAAGTCGAGATGAAATCTGTGGGAATGTAGACATTTGGTTTGCAACAGTACTTGAAGTCAGTGCTTCCTGAAAGATTTTTCATTTCAGAGTACCCCACCTCAGCTCTCACGCATGCCAGTCCACACCCTCTGGGATTTTTCAGCTGAGCAGAAGACATTGACAGCCAGATGGATGGGCACAGTTGAGTGTCAGTGCCCCTAAGGCCTGTACCTTGTTGGTGTCTTGCTTTTCCTGATGCTGGAGCTGATCCTCCTTCAGCCCAAAACTGAAACTTAGGTGGAGCAAGTTACACACACAGTCAGAGGAAGTGAACGAAGGGTGAACAAAGTTGAGCAGCAAACACATTTCTGGAAATGCAGGGACTAACTTCCTAAGCCGGGATGGAAGGCACCAGAGGAGAATGCAAGATGCAAAGATGGTCCAGGGATTTACAGGGAGAAAAATAAGGATAGCTGCAGATACAGAAAAAGCCGTATGCAAAGCAGAAGCAGGATTTGAGAGGAAGACCTAACAAGTACTGTAATTCTTAACAGTCCTTACTCTGAAAAAGGGAAGTGTGACAGAGAGAACAGCTTGCTTTGTAGCTGTAGCAGCAGCAGAGATCTGACACCCTCTCCTCCTGCTCATGCCTCCCCAGCACATCTATCTGACCCCCACACTGGAACGGATGGGATCCCAGTTCTCTTGTTCTCCATGGTTTGAGTCGTTTCTCTAGTTTTTAAGCTTCATTTATGGCCATTTCATTCTAGCAAAGCGATATAGATATGTATTTTTCATCTTCTTTCATGCCTTATCTCAAGGCTTGTGGATTTGTGCAGATTATACATTATGTGGAATGTTTCCTGGCAGTGGATGGAAACAGGACCCACAAAGCAAGGATGTGTGCGTGTGGTCTCAGGAGGTGATGTGAATGCATGGGCAATACCCTGGACCAAAACCATGCAGTGAAGGAGATAATTTTAGAAATAAGCAGCGTGCTCTGCTTCTAGGATATAGTCTGGCAGGAACTGATCTTGGACTGTTCCGCAGTGTGTTTCTTTCCATTACAAGGATAGGACAACAGTATGAGTGCACTAACTGAGCTGCAATCATACAGAAGGAATCGGGTCCTGTTTGGTTGCTTCAGCCCAGTGCTGAGCAAGTAGTTTCCTCCCCTAGTGAGTTTTCAAGTTGCTGCTCCTGGGTGTCAAGCTGCTAGCATCACCA
The DNA here is from genome assembly GCA_013397115.1 of Edolisoma coerulescens. NCBI lineage: Eukaryota > Metazoa > Chordata > Aves > Passeriformes > Campephagidae > Edolisoma > Edolisoma coerulescens. The sequence continues at coordinate 337,659 of VWZW01004071.1, forward strand.
TTAGAAAGAGCGTCACCCAGTTCTGCAGTGGGCACATCTGCCTTGAAACCAATCTGTGTCCCAGCATATAAAATATTGTACAGTGATTTGTTCCTCACTATACATTGCAAGACGTCAGGCTGCTCTGCCAGGGGCTCCCAGCTGCCCGGCAGGTCTGTCATGAAGACCCTCAGAACCTTTGCTGAAAAGCACCTGTTTTAGGAAGGTGTTAGTATTCTTCATCACAACTGGCACAGACTTTTTTCCCAGAAATTGAGGAGATGCAAACAGTAAAACTCTCATTAAATAGGCAAACAGACAAACAAACCATAATGCTACACAGACAAACCCAGATTTTCTTGTACTTCCCTCCCTTGGACAGAGCCTGTGGCACTGTGGTTTGAAAAATAGTGATTTTTCACATTGTGATTCCTGCACTGTGTGGAGGAAGAAATGTTGCATGTATTAAAAGACTCAGCAAGTCAAAAATAGCCTAGTCATGAGTGAATAGCCTTTGTAACACCCCGTGAGCTGTCTCCATGTCCTCCTCCAGGACAGCTCTGCTTTTGGGGTTAGCTTTAGTTTTAGGGTGTCTAGGTTTTGGATGCAAACTGATCCATTGCAGAAATACCTACCCCAGATGTGAGGAATGCCACGTGGACATGGTCAAAGACAGCTGTGTGAAGCGGGAGGGAGTGGGTGGTGGGGGCGGCAGGTGGTGCCCTCTGCATGCACACAACTCCTATTGTGAGATCTGCAAAATAAGATGAGAGAAAATCTCTGCTTTCGCACAGCCTACAACAGCAAGCAAATAGGCAGGCAGCACACCAGCACCACAGCCAGCATGCTTTTAGTCAGTAGCATCTCCAGGCTGCAATTTATAAGACATTTCTCAGTTAGCACATCAGTTTCTGCTAGCTCATCATGCCGCAGAATGAGGAAGGCTGGGTTCTCAGGAAGTGGTGGAGTGCAGCAATCTCATTTGAATGCTGTGACCATTGTGGGGTAACCTTCCTCTGCCCATGGGCTACATAGACTGTTGTAACACCCTCATTCTGCATTCCCCTTGAGCCAGTAGGTACCTCTGATCACTTACTGAGTTCAGGGGATTGCTACGTGTGCTCCCTGAAAGACTGCTCCATCACTGTTTCTTGCAAGCCAAGAATAGGATGATTATTTGCAGAATTTTAGGTGACAAAACATGTGAACTAGCCTTGCAAAACTACTACCCTGCCCACAAGTTCCCAGAGTACTAGTACAGAGACAAAAAGAGGTTGTAAATTAGCTTTGGAAGAGAGTGATTTATTGTTGAGATACTCATTGAAATTCAGAGATAAAAGACTGGGGAGACTCACAGCTGTTGAATATTTTCTGTTCTCTATCAGTATAACAACTTTTGCCTACTGGGGTCTGCCTATTTTTAAGTCACCGGGACAGTGCAGCCCTGTATGTTTTGGGTACAGAGCTGGAGGAGATGAGGAAATTGCTGTCCATAGATGTTCTTTACTGCCAGTCTTCTGGAGTCACAGTTGAGTTATGCTTTTGAAAGTACCGCACTAACTTGGGATAATTCCACACAGATCAGCGACAAGATGCCTTGGTTATAGTGGAGTTATGTTGGAAGTAGTCCAGATTCCATCCTAATGTGAGGGGAAATAAGCAAATTCTTAAGTGAGGGGAATACTTTTAGATACTAGTTTAAGAGAATTTGATATGAAAAATCAATTCTTATTCAGAGGCTATGTATAAGACTGTTAAAATAACAGTTTTGTGTAGCTGAGCATTTCTGGGCAGTAGCCATGTTGGAGTCTTATTTTCTGCAGTTGTTTGAAATGCTTGAGTTTACCTGATTTTGTTTGTAAATGCAACACTATCCATTTTTTGCATTACTTTGCCAATCTTACCACTGCTTTCTGGTGCCTCAGACCATTTGAGGTACATCTTTTGGATATGACATGCCATAAAACATAGCAGAGTAAAAATTTATTGTGCCTATATGTCAACACTTTGGGCCCTGTGTGCTCATGAGGGCCTCAGCAGAGACCTTCACTTAGCAGATTGTGTGCTGCTTCTGTCACCCCCGGCTCCAGCAACACGTGCGAGGGCTGTGTCACTCTTGTTAACCCCTCAGGTTCCATGATCTCATTTTGGCTGGCAATACCAGGAGGCACATGCACTTGCAAAGTCACTATGGTAATAAATGTTTCAGATTCTGATTGCTAAGTATCACATGGCACAATGCAGAGAAGAAGGTCATGCTTCAAACCCTGCTCATCTCAATATAANGGAAGGGAAGGGAAGGGAAGAATTATAAGGCTTCGATGTTCCTGTGGTGTGATCATAGAACTGTCTTTGATCTGTTTGTTGTGAAAAGTCATGGAGAAAGGAGCTAAAACCTTCTTGAATGATTTGTTGTCTGTGTAGAGACAGAATCTCATTACCAACATCATCAAATGTCTCTCATTTTCTGTAAGAAGGGGAAAGTTTGGGGGAGGGGTGGTGAAGACGTGAAGAGAGGGGGAAAGAAAATGGCAGGCACAGGATAAGGTTTGATCACTACACCAACAGATACCCTGTCATTGCCCAGTGGCTAAAAATAGGCTCCTGCTAGTGTGCACATGATGGATATTCAGCCTGTCTCCAAACTAGATGTGTGCAGGCTTTACAAATGCCCATTTTCTTCCCATGAAGACAGAAGCAGGCTGCAGCCCTACTGCTTCCCTACACACAGGCACGCAAGCTCCTGACTTTTATCTGTACTCATTTAGACTTTTATTTAGACTACGGATGAAGCAAACTCTGTATGCTCAGTCTAAATGAAGGGCCCTGGCTCCCAGTTCCACCTAGCCCTTTCATGCTTCAGGACGAGTGGAAATGGACTTGGGAACTAGGAAGAATGAGACCCTTGTGCAGGGCCAGCTTGAGGCAGAGCTGCTTGGGCAGCTCATCCCCAGAGATTTGCAGGGGCAGGTTTCCAGCTGGTGTTGCTCTGAGGAGCTCTTGTAGCCAGTGGAGCTGCAGGGATTTACAGTTGATGAAGCTGAGACTCCCAAGCCTGCAAGCATCTGGTGCTGACTCACTGCTGGGTGCAGCAGGGTGTGGATATGGTGTGAGAAGGCACTGACATCTCATGCTTTCTGCAGCAAATGCAGCATTAAAAATGGGAGCGTGGCAGGACCAGCTCTTCACGCTAAAGGAAAGGCTCACCCTGCCAGCCGCTTGCTGTTGAAGCTGGGAGGGGAATTGGGGGGAGGAGGTGGGGGGGAAACAACACATGATGTGTAATACAGAAGCTGTGAGGCTGTGGATTTGTTTTAAATTTTGTTTTCAGTTCTTTGCTTTAAAAGAGATTTCTTCATCTAAATACCCTTCTTCTTCTCACTGCCCACACCAGTCGCCAAGAAAATACTTGTAAACAGCAGCTTTAGTCACAGAGTATTGCTTCTGTCACATTACTGGCGATAGTGTGTAGCTCTGTACAGACTGCTGCCTGGCTGTGCTGCCAAACCCCTGCCTACAGGAGCCCTCCTCACTGTCAGATGTCTCAGCTTCCACATGTGCTCAGTGAGAAGCAAGATTTATTGCAGTGATAAGTGGTCTCTGAAGTGCAGTTCTGCTGCTCCGTAACTGAAGCCAAGGGCCCGGCTGTTCCCAGGCCTCATGTGACTCTCAGCACAGCCAGCATTGCCTATTCCCTGTAGTGTTTCTGGCTGTACTTCTTCCCCATGCCCAGAAGCAATGCCCCCCTGAGAGTTCTGCCCTCTTCTGTCTCCAGTCCTGTGGCTTAGCTCCACACAGGCAAGGGTAAGCAGTTCACTTCTGAGGCGTGTGCAAGCTTTCCTCTCCCCACCAAAGTGCTAGTTAAGGAAGAGGAAAACCCTTCTTTTATTGTGAGCAGACATCAGTCATGAGCATCTTCCTAAGAGTAACATTACAAACAGAGTGTGCTTTTTAGAGGGCATCTGCTTTTGTCAGCGTGGTCAGGCAAAGCTAGCTCTCCTAGGCAGACCTTTCACCTGGGGCTTTCTGAACGTTTCCCAGGAAAAATCACATTAATAGGGGAGTACAGGCACTGCAGGATGGGTAAGAGGCAGCCCAGGCTGGAGGAAAGGGCCTTATGCTGCGTTTGGTTTTGCTCTTATTTGCTCACGTTGTTTGTCATTCAAGGAACTCTTCTGACACCTCCTTTATGAGCACTGCCTTGCTGCTCAGGTCCCAGCAGGCAAATACACAAAGCCTTCTGCAGGGATCCCAGAGGGCCTGAGAGCTGTTTCTGCATGGAAGTGTTTAGGGAAAGCCTCAGGAAATGAGGAGAGGTGAGGCTACAAGAACTGGAGAATATGGCTTCAGCTACTTCACAGCTGAAACATGCTGACTGAGGGCATTTAGGTATTTTCCTGAGCACTGTACCTGTCTGTATTTCCAACTCAACACAAGCAGTGTCGAACACGGAGGGACTGTACCAGAAAAGCTGAGGTCACCCAGCAGATCCTCATTGCCCAGGTCAGCCAGAAAGAAATACCAGTGATGTACAATCACATTGCCGAGCCTGTATGGGATCCAGCCCTGGAGACTTAGCTAGATATTAAAACTTGTTGTGCTGCTCTCACTGGGAAAGCCATTTGCATGCATGAGGTTCCTAACCCTGACTGCCCCAGGGTAGATTTCTAGGCTGTGAGATGTGCACAGAAGTCACCCAGGGCAGTGTCTGAAGTCACCACGGTTGTAGTTCCTCCCATTCCAGCACAGAGAAGCAGGCCAGAAAGTGAAAACAGGACATGGTTTCCCAGGGTGTCTTGTTTCTACCAACTGCTGTGATCCTTGGCAGTAGTGAAGGGAAAGAAGAGAAACTGTGTGCAAAGAGCTCGAAGAATGAAGCAGAGCTGTTAGCATTATTGAACTGCGGTCTTTCATACCTACAGGCATCTTAGAAGCTATTCGTTAGCATCTCTGTTGCAGGCAGTAGGCTGATGTTGACTCTGAATAAATGCCCCTAAATAAATAGTGTGATCATGTTGTCTGAGGGCTGTGGGAAGTAAGGTGCATATGAGACAGGCTGGTAGTGTAGCCGGTGTGTACATTCAGACTGAGTGTACCCAGTTTCCTGAGCACTGGCAGCAGAACTGCTGGGCTCATGAGCAATGATATATGGAATGCAGCAGTAAGGCCTCCAAAAATATTCTTGGTTTGGTTGCAGCACAAAGAAATCAGGACAGATGGCAAGTGGTCCAGACAGTTTTTGGAGGCAAGAGATACCACAAGTTTAGCAAGCTTAGACACCTGCATGTTACTGTGTTCAAGGACAATACCTGCAGCTAATAACCCAGCATCCATAACATTGTGACCACAGCTGAGTCCATGATTTGTTAACTCAGTCAGTCTCGTTAAGAGATGCTCACTAATGCATACAGTACCTGAATACATACATCAAGCCATATCCACCACAGACATGGGGAGCCACATCGACCTTTGTGAAGTTAAGCCTCAGAGCACCAGCAGAAAGTGATGCTTGTGGAGCATAAGAACACTGGGATCAGATTATTTTGTTGAAACTGTAGGGGCTTCCAAATGCATTGGTGGGCTCAAAAGCTCACTTAGATTTTTCCAACTCAATCCGTCAGTCTACCAAAAGACACTGCTTCCCGATAGAGACTTTAACTCATTTAGAAGTTAAGGTGTACAAGAGTTACAAAGAGGGTTCTGCCACTTGTTTACCTATGTTACTACAGAAAATATAATTAAATCTTCAGTGATCTGACTTGGATGTCTCCTGCCATCATCAAAAGCATTGCAAACAGCCATTATACTTAGCAGGGCATGCTTAAAATGGAGGAAAGGTGTGAAAAGCAAAGAAGGTTTCACATCCATCAATAGGTTACCAAAAAAAAAGCCTTCTCTGTTTTAAGATGCTAATGAAAGAATCAAAGCTCTCCTCTGAATGGAAGACATGGTTGCTGTCAACTGAGTACTATTTCAGACATGTCCAAAGTAGCAAATAGTCCCGAAAGACAAGCATATATCTTCAGACGAGGAAGAAACTGTGCCCAAGATCTTCATGTAGGTCTCAGCAGTGGCCACAACACAATGTAAAAAATCAGACCAGAGAGTGTGTCTGCTGTTTTGTGACCCAATCGGAAAGCCCCTGAGGAGCAATGTGTTTAGTACTCTGTTTTCATGAGACAGATAATCTCAACAACAGGGCAAACCATGAAGAACAGAGAAGGAGTGTACAGAGCCAGTAACAGTGAGGAGCCAGACACACTTCAGTTACTAATGCTCTTTGCAAGAAGCTGGGTACTTCATGTTAAGGCAAAGGCAAATTGAAAGTAGACTGATGCAGAGAAAAGTGGATTCAATATTTAATTCTTTGCTGAACACCTGCATGAAACAGCATAGGCATCCATCTCCATGAGAAGGCACAGAGAGAATAATCCACACTGCTGAGTGTGATGGTAGTCTGTGTTCATGGCAACAATGTCAGAGCAGAAGATCTTGAGGGACAAAAAACAGAGGTGGAGGACCTCCTTTCCAGCAGTCGCTGATTGTTTATAAAGAGTCAGGGAGGGAAAAGAATCCAAAATACCACAAAGCTTATTGAAGGAGAGACCCTGTCTACACTTGGCACATATTTAGCAAAGGCCAAATGACAAAGAGTCATTAAAAATGGGAGGAAAGGAGAACAGTAACCCTTGCCCAGTCAGGAAGGTGGCTAGTGGAGATCTGTCAGATGTCTGCGTTTGTCTACCAGTGAAGAGCAACCAGATGGACAGCACCTCCCCTTCTTCAGGGGAATATCTTCAAGGTCCTCTTCCACCTGAGGATGCAGGACAGTCTCAGCAACCCCACAGGGGTTTTGCCAATGAACCCGTGTGCATTACAGTGCCAAGCAGAAAGGCAAAGGATGCAACTCCAATGCTGCAGTGCAGTTTCCTTTCCATGGATTTGCCCCCCCCATCAGTTCTTCCTTGTCCTGCTTCTCCAGAGGCTAGCCCACAGCAGTAGTGAGTAGCATCTGTACTTTCTAGCCATGAAGGCTGTGGGCCAGGTGTGTGCCAGAAAAACTGTCACCAAAACACCCTTATCTTCCACCAGCACAAACACCCACGTGTTGAACCTCCAAACCTGAAGAACACTGGAAGTGAAGACAGGTCAGAGGGCAGACTGTGAGGAATTTGCCAGAGGTGACTTGAGTGATAGTCACCTGGATTTTCTGTAACAAGATGGTGTGCTGAGTGACCTGTTTGATGCAATTTTCCTTGAATTTTGGTCCCCTAAAAATGACTGTCATCCCCCTGTGTTGCAAAGATTCTTTTCTTCACTGCAGCGTAACCTGAGGTATGCACCATGATTGCAGGCTCTCTATTTGTCAGTTGAACATCTCCAAAGGAAACCTCTGTTACTTTTTATTTCACTTAAAGTTTATTGCCTTCAAGTTGCAGTCAGCATCCCTAAGTTATAACACCCCAGTCTGAAACACGTGTGCTTTTTGTCCCTGATGTGTTCCAAAAAAAACATTTTGCAGCCAAAAAATAGTTTAAAAAAAGGATAGCATCTTGTATTCACTGAGAGACCTGCTATTACTAAAAACATCTGCACAGTCGGTCTTACAACAGACCAGAAAAACTGAACATTCTATTACTAAAATGATGGTGGGTGCATTTTCCACTAAGCCAGCTAGTTTTAAAAATGTTTCTCTATATGACAAAATCTTTTAATTCCCCAAATTGTTTAAAAGTCCCCCTTTCTCAAACAGGTACTGTGTCATTTTTTTCATGGAAAGCTTTTTATAGGAGGAAAAAAGGATGAGCATGTTCATCTTTTAGCTTTAATCACCTCAGCCCAAGGAGAAGTACATTGTCTCTATCTGGATCTAAAGTGAGAAATGGTGAGGCTGCAGCAGATCCATGCCCTAGGTCCAGGCAGGAGTGAAACTGGGCACACATTCATAGCAGGCGTGCACACAGACACATGTACATTCACACATGACACATGCACACCACTCACCCATTAAAAGAGGTAGAAATGGAGTTTAATGAGAAGACTGGACAGACTGCTCTCATCATGTGCAAGGCACAGCCACAGAAGCACAATGACCAGCAGCCTGTTTACACATATTGTCTTCATATCTCCCTGTTTCCCCATGCTTATTCCCTGTCAAACCTCTTGGATCCCACTCTTTCCCTGCCTTTTCTTCCTTCTCTAAACATCTCATCATGAGACTTGTACCATGCCAGTATGTTCTTCCCTTGCATCCCATGAGGGGTCCTAGACACCCACAGGCAGCAATGCCCCTCTGTTTGAAAGCTGCACCAGGAAGCCTTCCCAGCTGGATCAGAGCAGTAGGTTTCATCCCTCGATGTGTGGCAGAAGGCTCCTGTGATGGGCCTGGGAGGGGCCAGGCAGGGCATGATTTGAGGACCCCCTATCTGCCCTTAAGTCTGTGCACTCCCTCACCAGTGGGCAAATGAGCTTTCATCACATAACCTAATTAGAATAAAAAACAAAGCTGAATTGTGATCAAAGTGAGTTGTGCCCTTTTTTCACTTCTGTCATTCTCCAGATTTTATATTAATTTCATTATGGGTCTTTGTTAACTATGTCACTTCCCAGGAAAGTAGCCCAACCCTAAACAAAAGAGTCAGGGTTTCCTGCTGATTTTATTTGCCTTTAGCTGTGCTACAGGCACACAAATTATTTCTGCATATTATGATTCCTAGATTGCCTCCAGAGACATCTTTTACATAAGCATTTTTTTATGTAAGCTTAGTGCTGTCATTGTCTTGGGTGTGAAGAAACACAGCCAGAGCCACATACCCATGAGGTGATGTTTTAGTTTCACATCTCAGACAGATCACAGTCACGCAGACTAGCCTGGTTTGTCCTTTTACCTGTGTGAGGTAAGCCTCATACTACAGCTGTGACCTTCAGCTCTGTCACAGAACTTGCCTGTTACAAGGCAAGGGTTTCCAGCCCAAATTTTCCAAAGAAGGGAGTATTTTGGAGCACCACCAGTGAAGTTGAGTCAGAGGAGGGGGCTGACCAGGACAACTCAAGTGCACAACAGTTTGGGGTCCTTTAAGAACCTGCTAAATGGCCATCGTGCAAAACTCAAGAAGCCACTGCTGCAGAGATATTCACCTCTTTAAAAATGCTCTGGAAAAGGCACAGGCGCTGGGGAGGAGGTAAGGGTGTCAGGAGAGGTTTGGTTGTGAACTGATTACAGGGCTGAGAGCATCTGGCTGCTTTCAGTCCCTCTGCTCTGCCTTGACTTTTCATCTGTCCAGAGACTGGATGCCTAGGGAAAGTTTACCAATCTCCTGTCAGACCTGACTAGCATTCAAGTAAAACAAACTTTATTTAAATAAGCACTTGTTTGAAGATTAAGTGCAAAACTGTTTTTTCCTGCCAAGGTCTAAGCTCAGAGCTTTTTACTTCCTCTGCAGCAATGAATGACATCATTGCCACTCTTACACTGTGTTAAGCATAAAGGAGGCCATCCAGTGCTGAGCAGAAACAGAAAACAACTGCCTAGAAATCTTGCATAACAAAAATAAATTACTTTCTTTTAAATATTGAAATTTCAGTGTGCCTTGTAGCTAGGTGTCTATGGAATTTGCCATGATAGGTCCATGTTGTCAGTTGTTTTCAACTTTTACAGACTATTCAAATGGAAATTTTCCCTTCCTCATGGTGTAGGTAGAGCACTGTTTGAAAAATTTCACTAAAAAGAAATTTTCTGGTTTTCTCAGAGACAGATTAGGGACGTTTTTGCAGAGCAGGTTTGGTGGTGCAAAATAATAGCTTGTGAGTACGTAATGGATGAGCTCACACAGTCACACATGCAGGTGGCTCTTTAGATATGGAGTCATGTGGCAGCAGGGACACTACTATAAAGCACCCATATGCTTGTGAATTATGTTTCATTTACATTATTGGTGCACTTGTCAGAAAGGTAGATCAGCCTTGCCAACATTTGGAAGGGAGAGAGTATGTTGGCAGCTGGTCATAGTCAGCACCATGCATGTGCAAGTTGCTCCTTTTCAGGCCTCAGCGTGAGCATTAACTCACATCTGCCTGCCTCCATTTCCTGCTTTTCTGACTGTTTGTTTTGCAAGTTGTCTGAATCATGTGGGATCTAGACAAAGTACGAAAGTGCCAGCCCAGTCTGTGTTACAGGCTTGGTCACTGGTGGTGGGGCTGAAGGTCTGCCCTGGGCAGAGATTTACCAGTCCTCTGGATTCCTGCCAGCTCCCTTGTGGTTCATCAGCTTCATTCAGCCTCTTCACATGGCCATTTTGTATTAGTGACGCACAGTTTGCAACCATGCAGGATGCTAACTTGTTGCTGTTATGATCTAGGTGTGTCTAAAATATCTCTGCCTCTGTGGATGACAAATACTGTAAAGGGGAGACAACAGGGAATTAGTGGGAGGACAGAGATGTCGACAGCAGATTGATTTGATTTGATTTGATTTGATTTGATTTGATTTGATTTGATTTAGTGTGTTCCTGATAGGAAATGGTAGATATTATGCTCACTGTGGTAACCTTGCTCTTTCCAAAAGAGAGGGGTGGAGAGAGGAGAAGGGGACCATTCAGACGGAAAGTGTATACCTGCTAGTAGTAGGATCCATGAGAAAAGAGTAGAATCTCTTACTTCACTTTTGGCATGGCTGACAGATTCACCGTTAAGGGAAGATGAAGGTGATCTGCCTCCCAGAGTGAATCAGCATTGTATGCAATGTTGAGAGGAGTTTGCTGGGTGTTACTCATCATCTGGAAGAATAACTATCTGGAATTATGACTGAAGACCACATCGCCCTGAGGCATGATTTTTTTTTTTTTTACTGTTATTCATCTCCTTCCTTTTTTTTTTTTCATTTTATGAATGATCTGTTTTACATTTAGCTGAAAGATACAGCCTAGCTCATTCACTTGGTGCAGTCTTAAACTGCAAATGGAGAGCAAATTAAAAATTAAAAACTGCAAAAACGCCTCAGAGCGTCAAGGATAAGAGCTGGCATGATCAGTGATCCTTCCAATTGCACTGAGAAGATCTAGCACAGGCCACATTTCTATTTTCCCTTTGATTTGCTATGAGTTGCTGTGAGCAATGTTAAATAGCTTATGCTGCTATGCTTCTCTCATTCATTTTCGTAATTTCTTGGTCATCTAAGATAATGCCCCAACAGACAGAAAGAACGAACATTGGCTTAGAAACAGTGGCTACTTGTCAAACTAATTCTGGCTGCTCTAGGAGGAAAATCTCTCCTGTATGTCTAACTCCCTTTCTTCATCTCCACTTCCCTCCTCTATTCATCAGCAGTTTTTGTTCTGCGAGGCTCATCTCAAACTCAGCCATCATTGAAAATCCTGGGATAGTAATCATAAAGCAGTCTGGCCAGTATTTTAATGAGCATACAGTATTTCCGGTGTTGGATATGATTCTGTTGTTTAGCCTTCTGCATCCAAGAGTGAGTGTGACTGCATGCACCTCTCTGTGTGTGTGCATGTGTGTGCATGGGGGCTTTTAGTCATTAGTTGGCTAATTTTCTTTGTTACTCTGTCTACCTGCCATACAAGGAAGACTCCTGTGGAGCTGTGCGTAACAGCTTGAATTTACATTCCACCTGATCTGGGTTGTGTTTGATTCATTAGTTGCATTGTGGCTGCTGCATTAAGTTGCATTCAAAATTACAAAAACAGTGTGGCATGCAAGAATGCAGGAAAAGCAAAAGGCACCATTTGCTAGTGTATCTCTAACTGCTCTTAGGCAGCTCCTAGGGCTTTGTGCAGGGCTTACCTATCTTGTGGTGTCCATCACTGTCTGTGCACCCTGCATCTTCCTCCCATGTCAATCCCCGGCAGCCTGGAGCCTCAGCATTAGATGTGGGAACTTGCTGTGTAGCGCTGTCAGTGGGAAAGGGCTTTTACTGTTCGTCACAACTTCTGTGGAGCTTTGACATGGTAACCCTTTCACTGCTGCCCTGGAAAACTCAACTCCGTTGGTCAAACAGAGCCTCTAAACCTGCAAATGTACAGGTGCCTTGGCAGAGCAGCTCTGCAAACCCTGCCCTGGTCAGGGAGCAGCAGTCCTGTGTGGTCAGGAACTGGCTGCAGTGCTTGTGGGGCATCACCATAAGCCTGCAAATGATGGAGAAGGGAGTATCACGGCTTTGCAGTGTGGGAAGTTATGAAGGCTGCCGAAGCTGCGACCGCTGGAATCTCAATGCAAGCAGGAGTTAGCAGTGGGGGTGACAGGCCCTGGCAGAAGAAATGTCTTTGGGAACAAACAGCTGGTCTGGGAGGACAGAGCTGTTGAAATCTTGGAATCATGGATTTCAAAAGATCTTTTATAGACTCACGCATGTTATGAATGCTCCTCAGCTGAGAACAGATTTTCTACAGATTGGAATGGGGAATGGAGTGTCATGTTGGCAGTCAATGGGTGAGAGCAGCATCCCTGTCCAACAAGGTGCTGAAATGTCCCCGCATCTCCTGATATGAAACAATCTCCCATGGCCCTGGACTTTGGCCCTGGATTACCCTTTGGAGATCCTGTGCAGAATAGCTAAATTTGTGATTGTTCTTGATATTTCAGGGGGTTTTGCACTTCCTGAACGTAAGAAAGAGAGAGCTTAGAAAGATAGTCTAAGGTGGTGGTTAAGTTTTGGTAACACTGCAGCCTTCTTTCAGGAAGATTGTAGATGATGGTCTCAGATTCACACATTTATTTTTTATTTTAATTGCATTTTCTTCTGAAGTGAAAACCTGTTATCTTTAAGTACAGTTTAGAACTCATAGTGTAGAGATGGTGAATTTCTTTGTATCTTCTACTGTCAGAGAAACCTCATCAAGTCACAGTACCATAATTTATTGTAATACTTTTACGTGTTACCTTCTGATAAAAAAACTGTAGTGCTCTTCCCCCAAAAGCCCTAATTTTCTGTGTTTTCCTCTCCTCGCTTCCTTTTCAATGTTACAGATCATGACAGCAAAGGTGTTCGATGTACCCTACCATGGTACAAAGCAAGTGTACAAGAAGAGTCTCAGAAATGCCAGCTCGGTCAAAACCACATTTTAACATCCCACTCATGCAACTGATTCTTTTCCCCACCACCATGGTTTCAAAATCTGTAAGCTGTAGACACTCTCACTGTAAAAAGCAGGCTTTGCTATGTCAAAACAAAGAAGAGCTGGTGGTCTCTGTAGCTAAGGCTGTGATTAGCTTTCCTTGTTAAGCTTGGAATTAATCGCTCCTATTGCAGTTCAATGAAATTGGTCCATCTGTGATGTGCTTGTAGCTCTTGCTAGGTACTAACAGCTTTAGAAAGTCAAGGATAATTGAATGGGAAAGAGGAGGAAGGTTGTCATACATAAAAACTAAATATTACAATTTTTGCATGTCTCTGGTGGCTGCTGGATGGGATAGAGGGGGAGTATGATTTACAGAAGCAACTCCAGCAAGAAACCTAGATTTATGTTTTTCTGTTGTCTTAATTGAAAACCAATGCGCTGGTCTGTGTAAAGAGTGAAGCATAGTACCCCTAGAGGAATGGATAAACCAAATAAACTGTTCCAAATTTCTGGCTCGGGTTTTGTAGTAACATGAAAATAGATATTCTCTAAGTCAGGAGAATGAAAAATTGCAACAATCTTGCTTCTTATTAATAGAGGTTGATTTACAGTCTTTTAATTGTCTTAGAATTCTTCTTTTTTTTATCCTGTGTTGTGTCACTAGCAAAATGTGACTGCTTCCAGCTTCAGACTTCTTAGTTTGTTAGTAGTCCAGGCAGTGCTGGAATTAGGGTGATTCATCCTTTTTTACCTTTGTAAGCATTTAAGCACAAGCAGGCATCAACCCATACCAAAGCACCACCTCTTTTAATAACATGGCAGCATTTCATTTTTTAATTCAAAAGGCCAGTCAGCCTCTTTCTTTCTCTGCTCAATATGCAAAAAGTGTTGGGCAGCATGAAGACCTGAGAGGGTAGCTGGGGCACTTTGCAACGGCTTGCCTTCAGACCCGCAAGGGACATTTGCTAAGGCAATTGCTAAGTCTTGCTTCTTTGGAGCGAGGCCTCAGTTCATTTTTAGTCCAAGTGGCTTGGCTATACCTACAGCACTGCTACATCTTGTTACTGTTTCCTGCCCAAATCAACAGGCAGTAGCTTTTCTCTCCAGGTGGTTCCTGTGGTTCATCATCACGTACTAAGTACAATACAGGCAAGATTACTCTGTACCCAGTTGTGTCACCAGGGTGCCCATGACACATTTCATGCACTCGGGAAATTACAAGTACTTCCAAGATTTTCCCAATGTAGGTCTTTCTGATTACAATAAAATTAATCCCAAGAGCAGTCTTCTTTGGTGCATTTCTCCTGTGTAAGTTTTGGGACATCTTTCGATACAGCAGTAGATGGAAACCCATCCTGTTACTATGTATTTGTGACAGCTAAAACTTTGAGTTTTCAGAGCTGAAATGAGTCAAGTCTTGCTGTGAACGGGAGAGGTTCAGGAACTATTTGTCCTGTACTTTGCCGAACAGCTCCAGTCCTTCATTCTCCTTTGAGAGGCGGTAGCTGAGGGTTATCAGACAAGACTAAAGCAGTGTTCAGAAGAGGCATTCCAGAGGAACAGGCAATGGTAAAAGCTCGCCCTCTCCTGCTAAGCTGTCACACCTGTTCAGCATGACTCATCAGGGAGCTGCAGCAGGCAGATAGCAGTTCATTCATCTGTATCTCCTTGCAATCATGTAATCTTTAATGTCCTCTGCAGATTTTGCTGCCATCTTTCATGTTGTTGTCAGTTGGAGACTGAATGTTGCACAGTGCCCTCTCTCACTGCCACCTCCCATCCACTCCGTGCCCATACCCCATTCAGGAGTGCAAATGGAAAAGCAGGAGAGGCAGAATGTGTTCAGAAAGTTTGGTGCTGTCCTTTTGGTAACACAAAGAGGGAGGCAGCATCACAGAAGTAGGCAGCTTCCTAGCTATGGCTGGGTGCTGTACTTTGGGGTATGCATAGCTTCCTCCCAGATATTGCAATGTCTAGATTGTCTGGGTTCTTCAGGATGTTCTTTGCAGTCCTTGACCGGCTCATGAGAGCCACGACAATTCCTCTTCCAAATAAAAAAATAAGGTTGCAAGAAAGCATTATGGCTGTACAGGATCCCAAATGCAGACAGTTCTACAGCCTTTATGGGGAGACCTCTGTTTCTCACACACACCATTCGAGAAAGTAGAGTTGTTCAAAAGACGTTCTTCCTTTTCTACAGTTCACAACTGCCCTTAACCCTGAGCAAGCACCTGTGGAAGACTCATCTTCTTCGCTGCCTTTTGTGTTACTTGTGCTTGTGTTTATCTTTGCAACACCCGGTACTGGATAAGTATCTGCCACTATTTCACCCAGTTTCATGGTGAGGTCATATACCTCTTCATGACTCCAGACATCTCAAGGAATGACTTCATTGTGAGACTTATTAGGAAAAAGGCTGTGAAGCAGTGGTTCTTTGACGTTAGGCAATGCCCAAGTGTGTAGAGCAGCTGCAAAGGAAAAGTTCAGTGTGATTCCTGTTTCCATGCCATCCTTCACTGAGCTGTTTATGTTGTCATTTGGT
This sequence comes from Edolisoma coerulescens, assembly GCA_013397115.1. Lineage (NCBI taxonomy): Eukaryota > Metazoa > Chordata > Aves > Passeriformes > Campephagidae > Edolisoma > Edolisoma coerulescens. The sequence continues at coordinate 353,256 of VWZW01004071.1, forward strand.
GAGCATCTTGTTCTTTAAGGTACTGTGGTAGTCTCGAGGTCAGCACTGGACCTTGCTTGTGTCTTGGGCTTGGGTGATCTCCCAGAGCTCCCAAGAACACATTCATGAGGTAGAATGCCTAGCCTAGCAATCACCCCCACTTTCTGTACAGCTGGCTTCCTCAAATTCTCTGACCAGTGGCTATCCATGAATAAAATAGCCATGCCACTTCTACTCTGCCTTTAAATAAGTGGTTACTGAAAATGAAGAAATTTCACTTCCTCCAGTCCAGTAGGTGACAATGATGGAGTGGCCTGGTGTGCCCACAGTGGCACTGAAATTGATTAATTAAATTGCATCAGTTGTAAGGCCCAGATTTTGATTAGTTAAACTGCTTGGTTGGCTAGTGATTAATGTGCCTGGAGGACTGAAATATGTTTTTTCTAGAAGATAATCTATATGAAGTACAGTCTGTGGCACACATCTAATTGTCAGAACAGTGATCAGAGCAGATTTTACGTGTAATGCAGTACTGGGGATTTTTAAGGCAAAAGATGGAGTTAATGCTACAATGTTCTTTATATTGCATACTCCTCTGTATTGCGAGGAGCAATCTGGTATTGCTGCAGAGCCATCCATGCAGTCTTGGGGTAACTGCAAACTTAAATCTCTGGGTCATAGATCTTTACAGCGTGGTGGAGGCCAGCAGAGCCCATGCAGTCTGAGATCTTGTGAGTGATGGCCGCTGGTAAACTTGCTGTTTTGCACCTCCAGCAGAGAACCTTCACAGTGACAGGCACTGTTGGAAAGTAATTTTTACTTGTCATATACTAGGAGATGTGAAGAACATTGCACAAGTAAGTCCTAAGTTACTTATGCAGACTTTTCTACTTGGTTTCTCAGAAAACTCAGCTTCTAATTTAAGGAAGTTTTCCTTGATGGAAAGTCTCCAAGGAAGTATGTCGCTGGCACTGCCATCTGTCTCTTTTCCGGGGAAGTATATCTAGTGAATGAGGAGGAATGCTGGCTGGCAACTAATAGCAAATTTTACCCTTGCATTTGCCAATTCTGGTCCTGAAGACCACTGGTCTGTAAAGCAGTGAATATATGACATAAATAAATTAATAAATGTCTGAACTAAAATATCAAAAATTGTAACTTGTTACAATAAAGTTAAAAAAATTTTTGTTCTAGAGACATCTGTGACTCTAAAAGCTATTTACAGAAGCTCCGCTTTTGGGGTGCTGGCACATCATAGTACAGACTGCTTGGGGCTGGCTAGGTGTGGGGCTGGCTAGGAGATGTGTTCCATCCGATCCATCGCCTGTCTTTGGATCATAGGCACAACTTAGATCAGTAGTACATGTCTCTCCCTTCTGCTCCAGCTCTGGGCTGGATATCTATTTGTGAGGAAAACAGGAAAAGGGGAAGGAGGGATAAAACAGTAAAATAATTTTTATTCAGACAAAAAGTTGAAAGCTAGTAGAAGGAAGTACTTTTTCACATAATACACAATTAGCTTATGGAACTCACTGCCAAAGGATACAACTGAAGCCAAAGATTGCAGACCTGTTCAAAACAGGATTAGGCCTAACATGAAAAGCAACATTAGCCAGATTCGTAACAGTTAATACTTTAAAATAAACAAGAGATTTTGGAAGGAATATAAATCCTTGGGCATCAGGACAGAAGCCAAGCTCTAGCTAGCAGGATTTAGGAAGAAGTTTTCCCTGGGGCCTGCTTCTTCTGTAACTGAGTCTTAACAGAGTATCTTGCACCTTCCTCTGAAGCAGCTGATGCTGGCCACTGTCAGAGAGGGGACACTGGGTGAACTGGGCCCTCATCCAGACATAGTCTGGCAAAACCAATTCTCGTTATTTAAATAAATTCAGAATTAAAGTACAAATGAAGCAAAAGTTTGGGGAAAGCAGAACAAGTTTTCTCCCTTCAGATTCTGGGAGCAAATAACAGAACTTAGCCTATCCCCACTCAAAAGCGGGAAACCTGATACCTAACCTCACATGTTGATGCAATCTGTTGAGTTCAGCGAGACCTAACCACACACATCTTTATGTATGAACATCAGTATGAGACCGAGAGGCCGCATCATCCTCTTCCACTGTAACACTGGAGCCAATCAAAACCCTTTTTTATTTTTAATGCAGCTTTTTAATTTTTAAAGCGATCTCAATGGGACCTTCTGTGCAGGAGAGGAGGTATGCCAGTTCTGCTAACACAGCAAGAGTTTTTCCAAGACTAGGTTTCTCCTAGGACATTCCAGAAAAATCTCACTGAGCTGGAGCCCCTGTGAATGAACAGCATGTGAACGCACTTGTCATTAATTGTTCCTAGTGAACAGTTAGGGAAGGGTTCCCATATGGAGTAAGAAGGCTCCGCAGAGGGATCTGGACATGCTGGATTGATGGCCCAAGGCCAGTGCTAAGAGGTTCAATAAGGCCAAGTGCCAGGTCCTGTCTTCAGGTCACAACAACCCTAGGCAGCGCTGGGGACAGGGTGGCTGGAAAGCTGCATGGTGGAAAAGGACCTGGGGGTACTGGTCAACAGCAGATGAACAATAGCCAGCAGTGTGCCCAGGTGGCCAAGGAAGCCAGTGGCATCCTGGCCTGTATCAGCAACAGTGTGGCCAGCAGGACCAGGGCAGGGATTGTCCCAATGTACTTGGCACTGGTGAGGCCACACCGTGAGTCTTGTGTCCAGTTCTGGGCCCCTCACTACAGGAAGGACATTGAGGTGCTGGAGCGTGTCCAGAGAAGGGCAATGGAGCTGGGGAAGGGTCTGGAGCACAAGTCCTATGAGGAGCAGCTGAGGGAGCTGGGGTTGTTTAACCTGGAGAAAAGGAGGCTCTGACGGGATGTTACCACTCTCTAGAACTGCCTGAAAGGAAGCTGTAGCCAGGTGGGGGTTGGTCTCTTCCTCCGAGCAGTTAGTCACAGGATGAGAAGACATAGCCTCAACCTGCAGTAGGGGAAGGTCAGGCTGGACATCAGGAGGAATTTCTTCATGGAAAGGGTTGTTTAATATTGGAATGGACTCTCCAGGGAGGTGATGGAGTACATCCTTGGAGATGTTCAAGAAATGACTGGACATAGCACTCAGTGCTGGTCCAGTTAACAAGGTGGTGGTCGGTCAAAGGTTGGACTCCATGACCTCAGAGGTCTTTTCCAACATTATGATTCTGTGATTCTCTTTCACATGGGAGGGTAAGACTGCAGCAATGCAATGGGGAGGACAGGGAGAGGAGAAAAGAAGAATTCAGAGAAGGTAATGAAATAGGCGGAGAGGAGACTGGCCCAAAAAAAAAGGTGGAATTCAACCAACATTTAATGTTCTATTGAATAGGCATGCACAAAAATTGCATGTCTGTTTTAAAGAACAGGTCCCACTCATCCATATGAACCTGTTGGCAGGAAGTTTTCTAAAAGGAGCCAGCAAAAGCATCACTAATCAATTTTGAAAACTTCCCTAGGCAGCATTCAGTGTTACTTCTGACAGAAAACAGTCCTCACAAAAAGCCACAGTTGGAGAAAATCAGGCCCTAGTAGTAGAAGCAGGCAGCTTTTCAGTCTTTGGAAAAGTCTGTCCTCAATTTATCAGGTTATTCTTTGTTGCTGCAAGATTTGGCATTCTCTGATGTCAAAATTGAGCTAATTTTCTTCTTCCAAACTGCAAAGCAATCTCTTGTTAAATCTAGAGAGGATGATATCAATACTGGAAATTTTTCTATTCTGAAATCAGTTTTGGAAATGGGTAAAGGAGGAAATAGAGGGTCTCTTCTTCATTTAGCATCATACGGGCTCAACAACATGAGTCTGGTTACTGGAAAACTGTCACTTCAGTAAGAAAGTTCTTTGAAGTGTCTGCAGTAATTTCCTGTCTAGTGGCCATTCTTGGACCAGATGTGCCAGCAGGAAAATGACAAAGAAGCAAGAAATAAAAAGTGAGAGATATACCTATTTATAAATCAGACCAGCTGTAAGACTCAAAGAACCCCTGAGACCTGTGGAATGAGGAACATGAATTAAAGAGCTCCCCATTTCCTCCTTCCCCTCTACCCTGAAAAATACACTGTGGAGTGTGTTATGTCTTTCAGGAATAACTGGCTGACTTTTATCTTTGGTTCTCTCCTTTTTTTTTCCTTGAAAACTTCGGATCAAAGTCATTGCTTGTTTCCTTGCTGAAAGTTAAACTTTGGCTACAAGTAGGTCAGTTAAAGTTTCGTTGTCTCTTGGGTGACCATATCTGTGCAGATCTGTCAGAGCAGAGCTCGTGAAACAATTATTTCTCCTGATTCATATTAAACAGATCTGGCAAATAATACATGGTACAGAAAAGAGGAAGAAGAGAGCCTCTGAGGGGACAGTGAGAGAGGTAGGCCTCTGGATGCAAGAAAACAGACTTTGGGAAACAGGCCCTATTCCTAACAGTCCTTTGTGATGGTTCCCTTCCCGCTTTGTTAGATTGTTTGAGGTGATAAAGGACATAGGTGTAACTAGCCCAACCATCCATTTCCCAAAGAGAAAGCCAGAACCAAGCCACTCAGCCGCAGTCTTGGTCTTTGCCCAGGATAACCATATGTTTTCTCTGTCTCTGCTACTGACCTTCTGTCTATCACATCACCTCTTATCTTTTGTCTCCTTGCTGAGTTTGTGTTGGAAGGACCATAGGGATGGGTCTTCATTTGTGTTACAGATGTTTCTGAAATGCAAAGTTTATTGCCCTATTTTAGTACAGCTGTAGTTCAGTAATTTTTTTTGTTGTTTTTAAAGGCATGAAAAGAGCTCTTCTGCACATATCACTGAGCTCAAAGACCCAAGTAGTTGTTAGGAAACATACAAATTAGAATTGGAAAACTATAGGGAGAATGTTGTGATGCCTTAATACAAAATGGGGATGTACTCCAATACTCTGGAGTGCTGCCTCCTGCTTCATTTCTTATTTAAAGTAACAGAGTAGAAAGGGAATCAGCAAGAAGTTAGAGGAATAGCAGCGGGCTTGGAATAACTCTCAGGGGTTTTCCTGTGTGAGGAGCTTGGTGCTGAAGTATTTGGGGGACAACATGGGGAGACTGTTGATTTTAAAACTGGCCTTGAGAGGATAGACAGGAGGTTCTGTTCTCTTTGTCCACTAGTACAAAAGCAAGGATGTTCTCAGTCACATTGCTTGATGGACTAAAAAGCTGATCAAAGTCAGTCTTGTATTGTTTGTAGTTAAAGTGTGGAGCTTGTTGCCACAGGAAATCGTAGTCTGAAACCAGAACAATGATTTGTTGGATTAAATTTCTGAGCATGGAATTGTCAGAAAAGCACTGGAACTGCTCAGTGGAAGCTGTCAGAGACCCTGATTTTTCCTCCTGGAACCATTTGTGTGGTGAAGGTACAAGCGGCAATATCTGGCCAGCTTCAAATCCTGCAGCAAAACAGGAATACAGGACAAGGTGATGCATAGGTGAAGAGGAAGATTGCACTGGCTCAGTCCAGAAGACAATGAATGGAGTTGAGATTGGTCAGCAGAAGGAAACTCTTTAGCTAAGGAATGGATGGAGTCTTTGGCTAATCTATCTGGTTATCAGAAACCAAACTTGCTGGGGTCCTTCAGGCCACTCGACAGCATCATGAGGCAGAAATGGCAGCTTTCCAATGGCAGCCAGCCAGCTGCTTCTAGGCAGACAGGAATGCACCACAGTAGTGCAGAGCTCTTTCACCTTCAGTCCCAAAGCACACGGGCAGAAGGACTTTCTGCTTCCAGTTGGTGCCATGTCTGTCATATCCCCACAGAGGAGAAGGCCTTCTGAAATTTGTAGGACAACCCACTGAACAAGAGAGGGATGCTGCAGAGGTAACAACAGCAGATGTAGCACCAGTCCTCCCTACAAGCCTTTCTCCTGGGTCTATCTTTTGCTGCCAAGTGATGGTCGAGCCTTACAGACTTGCCTTCCTCCGTTTTCAACCACCACCTTGCAACTGCATAACCAAAGTGAAGGGGCAGGGACAACACAGCTAGGGGTGAGCAGCACACAGGCTGAGGTGATAACTCGCTGTCACAGCTGATGAACATCCCGTGACTTCCAGAGAGCAGCCCCGGAGTTCGTTTTCAGTTACTCCACTCTCCTCTTGTAGATCTTCTCTGCAGGAAACACAATTCTCTTTAGAAGATTATGTCCTGGCCCTGACTGATAAAAAATNGATTCATTTTCTTTCAGTATCATGATTGTGTTTTTTAAATAATTTGTCAGATGAGCAGAGAAAACTTCCTGTATGTTTTGTTAACTCAGAGAATGTATGATCCCAAAAAGTAAAGCAGAGAGACTATGAAGGAAGGACAAATTAAACATGATAT
>VWZW01004071.1:359902-423695 GCA_013397115.1 Edolisoma coerulescens
CTTACGTATGCCAAAGGAGATAGTTTCTGCCTCCAGCAGCCAGAGGAATTAGGACACTCAAACCACCCTAGTACCAGTGCGTGACACAGCATATCAGCAGTAGAGTTCACATGAGAAGGCAAGCAAAGCCTTTTCTTTCTGCATCCACCCTGGCCTTCACACGATGTTTTTAACTTTCCTGCATTTTTGCTGTTCAGAGGCTTGAAAAAACCAAAACAATCAGGAAATAAGACCCTGCACAGACTATCTTGCTTCAGTGTTTTGGGATTGATACCAGAGACCAGCTGTTTGCCCCGTGTATGTTCTGGCAGTGACTGGGTTCCCTGTTAGTTGATGTGGTGCTGCCCATGTTGACATCTTCCTCTAGCTTGGCAACATGAGAGTGGTGTCCAGCTATCCATGAGCTGATGTTTACCTGCAGCTGAACTGTGTTTGTTGTGATTTCAGGAACAAAAGACATTTGAGCCTACAAGGTTTTGGAATGTCACAGTTTTTGCCTGTATTTCTGCATGGTAGGGCTGGGGTGCCTAGAGAAGCCTGAATCTCTGGGCACTAGACTCCTTCCCAGATGGTGTTAACCAGTTTGCTCTCTTTCAGATGTTTTGCACATCCTCTTTGGGGCAGACTGAAGCCCCTGAAATAAGATGATTTATTCTCTTAATAGCCCTTTATAAGCAGCCTGAAAAGTTACTTTACTGGTTTAGAGGTGAAAGGGCAGAAAAGCATGTGTTTATTCAACCTTAACTCCCAGCCTGCTAATGAAGAAGCCAGTTGGTTTCAGTACTCCTTGTAGCTGGTGGAGACATTCCCAGAATGTGATTTAGGTGGAGCACAGTGGAGTGTCACTAGGCCTTCCCTGTGCATGGGCCTGTCTGCCTGAGCCATCTGTTGCTGCTCTGCCTGTTGACCCATCTCTGAGGAACAAGAATCAGGTGCAGACAGAGGTGTTTCTGTGCCAGCACCCTTGCACAAAGATCAACCATGGTGCGTAAAGAAGCTGTCTGTCCTTTATCTCTTTTTCCTGGTGAGGGGCCTTGGCAAGTCATGCAAAGGTGCCCATGGCCAGGGAGGGTACCTGTCGCATGTGTCTGCTTCTGAGGTCTTGGTCAGTCAGATTGAGAGATGTAGCAGGACTGAAAGAGTAGGTCAGCAAGAGGAAGAGAAGGAGGAGGAGGAGGAAGACTCCAGACCTATTTTGTAAGTCCACTGCCCTCCCAACAGGACCTGGGACCACCAATGGATAGAATAGGATTTTGGTCTCTTTGGATTTCCCTTCCACCACATCTTTGTCCACATTTGTTCAGCACTTTGAGGGTTCCTCCACAGAGGCTTATGAAAATAAGAAGGCAGGTGGAAGAAAGATAGAGTTTCATCTGCTTCTGCTGCTTCCCAAGAGAAATGAGGTTGTCTCTTCCCAGCCACTTTTTCATCTGGTTTTAGCAGTACCTCATTTGTCGTGTATGGCAGAAAAATTTCCTCCTTCCCTTAAGACTCCAGTACTTTCAAAGAGAGCACACAGCCCAGAGTTTTGTGCAGTAGAGGAGATCAAGCCCAGATTTCATCTGATCTGAAATAGATGCATGCAGTTACAAGGAGGGCTTTTTGTGGGCTTGTTAATATGTTGGAAGAAGAAATCCTGATAGCAATCCCAGCATGAGCCTTTGTATCCTCACAGGAACCTTAGAAAAGACTAGAGAGTCTGGATGTACTGTAGCGATGAAGTGTTCCTAGATTCTTTACCTCCATGCATTTTTAGTGTCACCACAGTGAGCTTGAAACTGCATGGAAATCAGAAGAAAGAGAAAGAAAACAGAAGAGCTGTTAAGATGCTTCTCACTGCACTTTTTAATGCAGCCTCATTTTCAGAAGGGGCTGATGAGGGCAGTCTCAGTTAGTCCAGCTGGGTATTCACATGCTCAGTTCCCCAAATTCATTGATCAGCTCAGATATTCAAAAGCAGTGCTTGACGTCAAGGGCCTGCAAGCCCTTGGCAACATGCCATCCACCTCATAAGTCATTGGTCTTTCACTGAAAGATGCCAACTATTCCTACTGCCATGAGAGATTTCTGTTGTGCATGAATGTCTGAAAAAAACTTAGAAGATTAATTAAACAGAAGTAATAAACACCTGCCAGTGGCTTTGATTTCAGTGAAAGCTATTCATACTCAACACCTATGAAAAAATGTACTGTATGAGATCATTATTTAATTGAAGAAATATTTAAATACAGACAGAGTCAAGGGCAAAGCTGAATTCTGGAATACGCTCAACAAAATCTTGCCAAACTTTTTTTTTCTTTTTTTCTTTTTTCTTTTTTTTTTTTTTTTCTGTGGCTGTGTGCTGATTCTAAGGAATGAGGGAATTGATCCAGACTCATGAGCAGGGAATTGGGAATTGCATGTGATATGTGATTCCACATGCTTAAATGTCCACCTGGAAGTGCAATCTTTCATTTAAGAAAAGTTTTGCAGACATTATATTTAGTAGGCAGGAAACCAAACATTTGAGTTTAAGCACTCCAAGGGGCAAAAATAGCAGTCTTACATAAAGGATCTGAAGATCTGTAAGTCTTGGGATCCATAAGCACTCCTCTCTTTCCCATATATGTCTTTTCCTTTTCAGGGTTTGCTGACCCTTCAAAACAGAAATACTTAGAGCACTGAAGTCTGTTTTAGAGATTGGCTGTAAGATTAGTGGCTGAACATGCTCTTTAGAAAGTAAAAAACCGTAATTGTGGACATACTGTAATGGTTGGACATACTGTAATGGTCAGACATACATTTTCTACTTTTTTCCTTATGTTTTTGCATAACTATCTTTCCTATAATTCTATGAGCTTATAATCTCTTGAAGTATTTAATTTACCTTGGACTTTCTCACTCATGCAACAGACCATTGTCAGAATGCATGCCACCAACTTCAAAATTTCTCTTGATTTTCTTGATCTGAGTCTTTGAAATCCCACTTTTCGTGACGTCACTGTAAAATGATTGTGGCTGACAAACATGATCTGCATTCGTGCTTGTTTGCTCTAAGTGTTACTTTTATTGTAAGTTTGAAAGAATGCTGGAGAAGATGATCTCGTCACAAAATGACGTTGTATCATAACTGGGGAGGGACTGAAGGAGTATTACTAAGCTGCAGCGTGTGGCTGCTATGTGTGGAAGCACAGGCTGAAGCAGCACATTATTTGATCAGACAGTAAAATCAGCTCCACGAGTAGCTGGTGCAGTGCTGAAGCAGAGCACGAAACCTGGCATTGAGCTGGACATGTTTTAGCAGTAGGGGCAGGAAGGACTGGCATGTCTGGGAAATTTCTGTCCTCGACGAGCAGGGCTGGCATTACCGCACAGTCAGAGGATGCTCCCACAGCTCTGCTGACTGTAGCTTGGCACTGAACATAGCAGGACCAGATGACCTGAGCTTCTCCAGATCTGCTCTACAAAGTTTGACTCTGGACAGGGCTTTTCAAGGCATTTGAAAGCCTGTGAGACTGAGACCCAGTCCCATCACCTACCAGTGGATATTCCTTGTACATCTTTTGAGAAGGTATGTATGCATGTTGCATTATGGTAGTGCTTTAAGCAGGCCATCTGTGGTAGGTTTTGCATAGAGTTGAAGCCCAAAGTTTAATTAAGTTTATTATTTAACAGACTAAGAAAGGGGGGTTCATTCTTCAGCTTCCTTACCTCATTGCTGCAATTAGCTCAGATAGTTGCCACACTTCTTTTGAGCTCTGTTGCTTGGTAATTTTCTCTCATAATGTGTCCGTCACTCTACTGAAAATCCAGAAAGGCCTAGGTAAGTTCTAAGGGAAAAAAAAAACAACAAACACACAGAAAAGCTGAATCTCCAAGTTTGAATCCAAAGCAATAAGCTCTAAATGCCTTTTTTTCAGAGTAAGTAGCTGAACTGAGGCTTTTCTTTGTGACCCTTTATTTAATACCAAGGGCATGTTCTGTATCAAGATATAACCAGACCTGTCTCAAGAGAGCAGTCAGTCTAGGAGAGGAGCCAGGCACACCAGAACATGCAGGGGATGCAATTACTGATGGGTCTGGTTACTGTGTCGAGCCTGCTCCCACACATGAACCGTCTCCCAGCCACTCTTCCTAGACCTGCTTACTCATTTCTCCTTCCTTCCAGACAGACACATACCTGCAGGTAAGGAAAGAGGACCGCCCTGTTCATGTTGGTTGTAGAGGAGTTGTCCCTTTGCCATCCCAGCACATCTCTGGCTGCTGCACTCCTCGCTGACATGGGCAAGAGCAGGCCAGCGTTTGTCAAGGTGTGGTGCTGCTGGACCCCACAGACACCCCTCCTGTCCTTACCTCCTGTGGGGCCAGTGCTGTGAGGGCATGCAGTGCGGTAGGGAGGAGAAATGGGAATGGCTTCAGCTGGTGAAGAGGAGGGCTGCGGGGATGGCTGGAGGGAAAAATGTGACAAGAAACAAAGAGACAGGCAGAATGGACTGTTGATCTGACATAGCCTAAAACAAGCTGTCGGGTAGAGGGTAAAAGGATCTGAAAACAGGGTAAGTGTTGTGGTCTATAGGTCCACTGTTGCAGCAGTGAGAGCCAGACTTGGACTTCAGCTCTGTGTGGAGTCAGAAGTATCATTTTAGGCAGCCATAATTCTTTTTGAGGCTGGAAACAGTCTAGTTAGCAAATTTCAGGCAATAATAAGGTCAAAGATGAAATCCCTGAAATTTGCTTTTTCCTATTTTATCTCAAAGTGATAACCTCTTCCATTTCTTTTTCAATGGGACACACTCCACCAGATCACACAGAGTATGTGTGAAAGATGGGAGTTAATGAATGGCATCCTGTTCTCCCTCATTAGTAAAATGTGTCTGCTATTGACTTTGGGCCAAACACTGATCTCAGTTATAAGACAACAGACTCCTAATTCTACTAGGAGTTCATACTGTTGTCATTTAAACTCGGAATTTAGAAAGAGACTGCTGATTTTTTAGGTACTTCCAGTTTTGGACTCCCTAATTCAAGGCAGCTTCAAGGTAGGATGAGCTCAGTTTCTCATGTTGGTCTAACCAAAACCAGCAGTATGCTGTAGCAAATGCTTGTATCTTTTATTTTAGGAGAACTACTTTCTGATTATCTCAACTACTGAATACTAAAACCAAGGGGTGGGGGGGGCAGCAAAAAGCATTTTTTATAGAATTTCTTGAAAAATTGGTATTACTTTTCAGACATAGGTGATGATGTCCATGGCACAAACAGCATGTACTGCACCTCTCTGATAGATATGCACAAGATATGCACCAGACAAAAGCTGTATGTGTTCACAATATACCTAGAAGATTTTTATAATTATTCAGTTCAAAGCTTTATTTTTTCCTTTTTTGCTGATTTTTATGTAGTGTATTTCATCATAATTTAGAGAAAACTCATAAACAAAATTGTCTTCTTGCAGCAAAAACTATGACTGTCAGTCTTCCCATTGTTTTTCAAAGAAGTAGAGAAGTAAATATTGATCCAACTCCTTTTCCAAATTGTTTACTTTCAAATCCCTTCTAAAATATTAAACATTCTCCCTGCTATCTCCTTCTTCGTAACTGCTGTCCATTGATTTCTTGAAGCTTTTCTTTTGCTTTGATTACTAGTGAGGAAATAAAACTTAGGAACCGAAAAATTGTTCCTCATGCTTTTGGAAGCACAAAATTGTTTAATATGTTCATCAGGCTTCTTGAGCGTGTTTCTAGCTTTGCAAAATATATGAAAGGGTTTTTTTCATTTAATTTTTTCTGGCATCATTGCTTAATGGATATCTCTTTGATATCCACATTTCTTCTGATCAGCATGAGTAATGAAGGGAAGATCCTATGCCGCAGTAAATTTCTGCAAGACCACACAGACTAACAAACCAGAACGAGGAGAAAAAAAAAGAAGTTGAGCAAATGTATTTCATATTAGAATTCTTAGTTTGTTATCTGTGAATTCATTTTTCTATTAGTCGACTCTAATCAGAGCTGTCATCCATTGATTTAGACTTACCTTTCCCACATGTGAGTGTTTTAATCTAGTCTTTGTTTTCATCCCTAGCTAAAAAGGAAAGCTTTCATCTAGATGCTCAAATTCACTCATTTTCATGCCGGCACTGTCTCAAATTATTTAATTTGAATAGCTGCTCTTAGCATTAGAAGCATTAAAGAAAACTGCTCCGAGGACCCCTTTTCAGCGGTGCATGTAAATAAAAGCAGAGAAATCATGCAAAAACATCAGAGAGGTCTCTCTCTCCCCCTTCCCCCTCCCTCAGTGGCATCAGTTTCTTATTTCATTCAAGTCATAAGTGACTTTGGCAGATAAATTCTCCTGGACTGTTTGCCCTTTTGTCTCAAAGCAGGCTCCTTGCACAGTAAAATGCAATTGCATCCCATTCAGTGAGTTTCATAAAGGCCATGGAAATTAATGGCATCCAGAGGTCACATCTGCGGCACTGTGAGAGTAAGAGATTGCACAAGCCATGTAACTTAGCTTACCACTGGCAATTACCATCGCAGGACTTTCATTGCCTCCATGATATGGCTGCTGCCAGTAACAAAATGCATGGCTTTGGTGGAACGAAGCAGTGTTGAGGAAATGGAGGAAGACAACAACGCCTGCCACAGCACTATCTGTGTCCTGCTGACCAAGGTTAAATAAGACAGACAGCTGACACAGGCCTCTGATACAACAGGAAAGTTGAAAAAGACATGAAGTCAGCTTTGCTTGGCTGTAAGAGAATCACCCTGAAGACAGGAAAATCATTCTGTTTTGCCCTGAGATACTCAAACTTTTACTTGTCTTCACTGACCTTGAAGTATTTTCCAGCAAGGAAATGCATTCTGCAAAATACAGGTTTAGGGTAGAAGTGATATTCCTAATTTGTGTTTACTGAGATCTTTGTGCCAGGAAGCTTGCTGAGTTTCTGGAGGTGCAGATTGGTAAGGAAGGCTGCAGGAGAGGGCTGACAGCAGAAAGAGAAGAGGAACTGCTCCCCAAAACCAGCCCTCACAGCTCTCAGGTGTAGCCTTGTACCAACAGCAGCAGCTCTGGCAGCACTGAGATGCAATGTCTGGGCACAGCCACAAAGCTGCCACACACGCCAGGCTGGCATGCTAGTCCTTTCCCCCACACACTTCTCAACCTTGGAGAAAATCTCCCAGTTACTACTTGTGTCCTGTGAAAAGGCTCAACCTTCTCTCAGCATTTGTAAGAGTGAAAAAATTGGCCATTACTAATTCCCTTATCCCTTCACAGGCTGGTAATGTGCTCCTTGCAGTTCCGTCTGCAACATTATTGGGTACAGCAGCCAAGGAACCTTTGAAAGCAATATTTACAGGCAGTGTGCAATGGATTGCATTGTTTTCCTGGCTATGGTAAAATAGTGGTTTACGGGTTTAGTGCAAGCAGCACACAAGAGAGGCAGAATCCCTTCAACATTTGGTTTCTTTCTTCAAGCTGCATTTTAGCTTTCACTCAAAAGGAAAAAGGGAATGTCTAACTGTTTGGATTGCAATTCAAGATAAGCTCAAAGCCTTATCAACAAAACAATAAAAATACCCAGTGTTTTTGTTTTGTTTTTTTAATAGCCTGCTCTTCTAAACTAAACTCGAGTTTTTTTAAGATTTGGCTCAGGGTTTTTAAACAGCTCAGACTGTCAATCTTCTTCTTGTAGCTCATACTAGAAGACAATATTTAAAAAAAAAAAGCCTACATCCTCTGTATCCTCAAGAGAGCTCCACTGCTGTCTCTGTCAAGCATTCACCTATGATGTTGGCCCTCAACACTTGGTAGCTTCCCTTTTCACTGATTTGTCCAAAATTTCTCTCCTATCCTCAAGACTTTCAGAAGCTTCTCTCTCTTCCTAACCTTAGAACAAGCATGGTAAAGATTGATACATCTGACCAATAATTGTAATATGTGAAACACATTCTGGTTTTTTGTGTAAAGAACTCCTAGTTTTGCTGGGTTCAGGTGTTCTATTCTCTTCCAGCCTTTGGGTTATCTTTTGGGCTTTTTTAAATTGCTGGCTGAAACCCATGGAATAATGCTATCCGACAAGCAATATGATGAGGGAAATCCTCAGGGTCTCTCTTGTAGGGTGGTGGATGGCAGTGTTCTGAGTCACCTGCAAGAGGCAGTGACACATTTGATACTCAAGGTTCCCGTTAGCACAGATTTTTTTCTTAAACGTACACCCCATGGCACTATAAAAGGGCTGTGGCAGTGAGAAACCATAACAGTTCAGCTGTAGACTGAAAGAAGATTTAAAGACAAACCCACCTAAACATTAACTAATGAAAATATACTTTCATTTTGATACAAAGGGACTCAAAATACTGTGAATAGATGGAGTGCTTGGAAGGTCATTGGTAGGGTACCACATGCACTAACAGTTTTCTTCAAGGAACCTGAAAGATTAGGCCCAGTTTGCAGAAGAAAGGTGAGCCTTTCACCTGGTGTTGTGTTTTGAAGTGGTTGAAAAGGTGTAGGCTCAGTGTATGCCCATCTTAGCTCTGTGTTTTGAGAGCTCCCTGTGCATGACACCACTAGAGAATGGCTTTCTGATCTTACCCACACAGCTAGGACCCCCACCCCATCAGGTTTTTCCAGTGTCATCAGTTCTTTCCTTCTGCATCCCTCTAGTGGTTTCTCATCTCATTGCTCGTGAGTGCCCTTTCAGCTTAGCCCTCTTCCCTCCTGCTCACCCTGTAGGTGCAGGTTCCCACCCCCAGGCAGCAGTTGCGTGCTACTTTCTGTAAATCAGTTGTTCAAACGTCCACTTCAAATGTTGCCCCCTGCTTGAAGGGGCCCTCTGTATGCCATGCCTCTTCATTTCACTTGGAATATTCTCTCTTGTGGAAGAAACTACAAAAAATGGGTTTTGCTGCTGCCATGAAGAGTTTCTTGCTGTTTTCTTGTGCCCCCCATCTTTGCATACCTGTTTCTTGCCCTTTACACGGCCTGTGAACTCTTCACATTTCTAACTGGTATTGTCCTTGATCTTGGTACACAGCAGCATCCCAGCTCTGTTTACAGTAACAGAAATAGTAAGTCATAGAATCATAGAATGGCTGGGGTTGGAAAGGACCTTAAAGATCATCTAGTTCCAATATCCCTGACACTGGCAGGGACACTTTCCATTAGACCTGGTTTCTCAGAGCTCCATCCAGCCTGACTGGAACACTTCCAGGGATGGGGCATCCACAGCTTCTCTGGGCAATCTGTTCCAGTGCCTCACCACCCTCACAGCAAAGAACTTCCTCCTAATACATAATCTAAACCTACTCTCTTCTAGTTGAAAGCCATTCCCTCTTGTCCTGTCACTATATGCCCTTGTAAAAAGTCCCTCTCCATCTTTATTGTAGTCTCCCTTCAGGTACTGAAAGGCCGCTGTTGGGTCACCCTGAAGCCTTCTCTTCTCCAGGCTGAACAAACACAGTTCTTTCAGCTTTTCCTTGTACACAAAGGGCTCGATACCAGCAAAGAGTCCCTTTTAAAGCTGAAGAGCAAGGACCAACAATAGGACTGCCTTAGCAACTTGCTTTATGCTGGAAAGGCATCTGCCATGTGTAAACAGGGCAGTTATTTTGGCTATGTGGCTGTATGCACTGTTGCCACCTTTTGTCCTCCCTTAGCTGGACAAAAATCTTTGCTTTCTGTGGAAATTATGATGTTAATCTGGACTACATGTTCTCCTTCACTCAGCATCTGTCTTGTCCTGATCAGGCTGTTGAACCATTTTCTCATTCCTGCAAATCCATCCCTTCTGCAGGTCTGTGTCTGCATGAATACATGAGTATGAAAGTGGCTCTATTAGCACAGCAATTGCCTGGAATTTGTTAGCATTTCATTATAAATCTTATTTTTGACAGATTTATAACCAGATTGTAGAAATTAACTGCTGGAGGAAATGTGCCATTTATTCTCAACAGGAACACATTTTATTTTTCTACATGGTTGTTGCTAGACTGTTTTTAGAGGCTAGAAAAATAATGTTACGCTTGTTTTCATGTATTTCTTTTTAAGTGAAAAAACTTCAACCTTTTCATAGACATTTAAAAACTGTTGGTACAGTAACATGTTTATTGCATAGTCCTCTCTGATGTTTCTTGAGAACAGGAACTGATTAAATGGCATTACTGTATCAGCACATTAAAATACAGCTTAACTGAAGAAACAACAGCCGAATAAAATAAGGTTGGTAGGTGAAAAAATTGTGTCAGAACAGACAGTGTTATTGATAGAAGGAAGGTAGTCCTTTCTATTGCAACAAATATACTACTACTCATTTTTTAAAAAGCCGTAATTGACAGCAGATATAAGCGACAGCATTCCACTCCCTTGCAGTAACTTCTGAGGTTTTGCTACAAAGTTTTGACAGTGAGCCCAAGGTGAGCTACTGCACACCTTTTAATGCAGGCGGTGGAAGAAGTCGCAGGAGTGAGGGCAGGGGAAAGAGAGCAGTCTCCCAGGACTGGTCTGGGTGTAAGAACTTGCTTCTCTGCACTCACAGCTGCCATCTGCAGCAGTTCACAGAGGTCCTGGGCAGGGTTCACTGAGGACACTGAGCTGCTGCCTGCTAGTGTGACTGCACCTGACACATCACGCAATCCTCTGAAGCCTGTCGGAGTCAGTCCCACTAGGGCTACACTAAACAGTTAGGGAAAAAGGTTGTTTCAGGCTAGGCAACCTGAAATATTTCTGCTTTACCCTAGTAGTCATGTTTTCTAGGCCATTCTTGTTTGTCTTTTTTACTGTCACAAGTATGATTTCCCTGAGTGCCACTTCATATACACTCATTTTCAAGCAGCACTATAAACAGTGACAATTTCATACCTCCAGGCAGGAAATTAGGGAGGGAAATGAGAAAAGGCTCCCTCGCTACAGAAAGCTCTTTCTTTGATAGGAATTGTAAGTGCTTTGACAGTTTGCAATGAAAGGACCCTGCTTACAGAGTCCAAAGGATCTTGTTATAAGCAAAGCATAACCTAGTAATGTCTCTCTCCACCCCTCTTCTCTGGAGAGAGAAATTCCAAACGGAGAAGTGTTCTGTATTTTTAAGAAACAATGGGTCCTGTGGCTATGCTGCTGGATAGTGGAGTCAAAATTTCCCTCTGCACCCATCCAGAGAGGATTTTTCTCCTTAGTCCAAATGGGCACTTCCCCAAGAGGACAGGAGACTGGATTTTCTAGCAGAACCTGCATAAGAGACCCAACAGCTCTGTCTAAGATTTTATCATACCTTTTTCCAAGGGGGTTGATACATTTCAAGTTAAGGAATAAGTTTTAACAGCAAGAGAATAAAGTCTGTCTTCTTTTCTAGAGGTTAAATTTCAAAACTTTGTTTTGATTTGTACAGGAAATTTAAAATTTAAAAAAAAAATCCAAGGCCTTGGAAATCTCTGGTGGAATACAAATATCCAAGTAAACTGACAAATTCAGTGCAGTAGAAAGGAAGCTGTCTTTGACAAGCATTCTTGTTCTTCACTTATCTTCATACCTGCCTGTCTGTTGGGGATCCTTTCTTGTAATGCTTTCTTATCAAAGATATCAAGGAGATACTTGGCAACATGTGAGCAACCCTTTGTGTTTTCTGAGACAAGTTGCATTTGCTGTATCTTTAACTCAGAACTGAAGGCATATTTCTGCACTAGTCTGTGTCAGAGCTTGTCACCATTATGTCTTAAAAGCTAATTTCTGCTACTCTGCTCTTCCCCACCACCCAGGGATCTCAGGCTGGTGAAAGAGATTGAGCTTCAATTGCCTCAGGTTTAGCACATCCCTTTCATGCCTCAGGTTTCCTGGGGCTTCCTCTCACAACCACCTCCATGAAGCAGAAGACCACCAGGAAAGCAACAGATAGTCTTCTGTGCTTTAGGGATGGGAGCATGGGGAGGGAACATGCCCTTAATGACCTTGAAGATGTGCTTCAAAGTCAATGAAAGCTTGTTTCATTGTGGAATTAGTAACCTATGTGTTTTTCACTGCAGAGTATGTGCTAGGAGACAGATTAATGGGTGCCTGAGAATCATGTGCTGGTCATTTAAAATTATTCAAGGAAAGGTTGCAGACACAGCCTCCTCTTGCAAACTTACTTAACATGAGGTATTTCGGTGGGCAAGTCTTGCTTTCAGCAAGGCTAAACACTGTGCTGAAATCCATTCTCCTTCATAAAAACTTTATAAAGACACAGGGGAAAACATGGACGTTAATGTGACAATAAATTAAGCAGGTGCTTGAGTGCAGTCTCAGATTTGTGTGGGCTTATTGGTTCTTTTTCAGTATATTCTTGCTTCAGTGCTTTCCTGAAGGAGGATTCATGACAGGGATTATCATGTTGACATTATATGAAACATAATTTGTAATAGAAAGCTTTCATGCTTCCTTTCATAAGCTGCTAAATAGTCTTTATTATCCTTGCTTCTCTGTGAATAGATAGAACTAAAGAGGTAAGACATTTTGCACTGATTTGCAGTATATTTGAAGTATAATTGGTTACTTGGAATTAATAAGAAAAATCCTTCAGAGGAAAGAGGAACAAGAATAGATTTTGACTGACTGTGTTATAATGGAATGAAATTATTTCAGTATTCAGAGTGATAAGGAAATAGTTACGTCAGTATCACTACGTACCCATTGGGGCAAACTTGATTGTATCAGATGGAATCTGTAATACAGCCCTCTGCCACAGTAACTTTCAGGAGTAGTAAGACAGCACTGCTACCTGAGCTGAATCTAATTGCAGCTAATCAGACCTAGATTTTCTATCATTATTTCTTTTACTAATTGAATGTTGGTTACAGCACAAGTAAGCTAAACGATCAGCCCTCACAGAAAGCATCATATGTGGACTGGAATAGAGAAAAAAAAACCAGATTTTGCATCCTGAGGCAGGAAAAGCAGTGTTAGTACTGCTGTACTTGCTGTACTCATTTCTCAGGGACCTTGTTGCCATGCCAAATCTGCAGTTGGATTTGGGTAGCTGGCAGGGCCTCAAGATAGTGTTCAAATTCCCACTGGGCATTTTCTTGAAGGACAGCAATCTGTCTTCATAATCTTCGTAGTCTTTGTGTGTTTGCTCTTTCAGTTCTGTCAAGGTTCTTTTCCCCCACTTTTAAAGTGAAAAGTCTTCTTGTTAAAACCATCACCTGTGGTGGTTTGCTCTATACAGAAATGATGCTGTTTGGATTAGGGTGCTCCCCATGCTGCCTTGCAGAATAAGGGCGTTTGCTACTTGAGAAAAGAGCCCAAGTTCTCTTCTTTACTGTCTTGAGTCCAGTCCTCCTGCCAGCAGTTTGATTTCCATGTAGATCCCATCAGTCACCTCTCCAGGCTGCAATGCAGCTGCAGGTGGTTGCAACAGCACCTTTTTCATTGATTAGACAGGGTCATGACAATGGGAAAACATGACCTGCCCAGTGACTCGGTGCAGTCGGTTCTCCTGAGGTTTGTACCTGTGCCTTGGCACTCAGCAGAAGATGGCTTCTCACCTGTCCAGCAGCTATTTTCTCTTCTGAGTGCAATGACACCCTTGGGAGTGGGACTAACAGGGCAGGATCTGGGCTATCCAGGCAGCTCTTGCTTTGTGAAGCTCCACCTCCACCCTAAGTCTCCTTTTAAGTTTTGACGGTCTCCTCTGCATCTTCTCTGGTGGTCAGCAGCCTGAAGAGACCTTTCAGAGCTCTGTGGAAGAGCTGTGAGATACACAGGAGTAAGACACACATGATGAAGCACCTCCTAACGGATGTATTATGGGTTGTTTAGCATGGGCTCAGCCCATTACAAACTTCCAGCCCAAGGAGTTTTGTGCCTTACCTTGCTGCACAGCGAGCATGGAGAAGAGGCCTTGTGGCCTCCGAAAAAAGGTGAGCCAGGAATCCTTTCTGACAGTTTATTTGGCCACTCGGGTTTTTCTGCGTGATGGGATACAGTACAACAAAGGACTCCACACTGGATTACATTCATTGTATCATGACATTTGTGTTCAGATCCTTGTCTGCTGTCTGCTTTAATCTAAGGTCTCTAAATTTTCAGACCCTCCCACCCATTCCTGGCATTTGCAAGGTTGCCTCTCAACAGTAAGAGCATTTCCTTGTCTGGCTGTCAGTTTAGCATTCCTGAGCTTAGACCTGTTTTTCCTGCACTGGTTCAATCTATGCATATTTCCTCTGCACCTCCTTTCTTTTCTTTTCCTTCTGTCCCTTCCTACCACACACACATTTTTCCTCTTGCAGTGCTCTGGCCCGTCACTGCCTTCTGTTTTGCCATTCATGTCTCCCTTCACCAGGTGCAGAATGTTTTCTAAAGGCTCTTACAGACCTTTTGCTTATCACACCACCCTCAAGTGAAAGCTGACATCTTTCATGGCAGTGAAAAAGTCTCAAAGCCCAGTTTCAACCAGGTCTTTCCGTTCACTAGTATTCTTCCACAGCCTATGTTTTCCACCCTTCTTCTGAAAACTTTCTTTTGCAAGCAGTAATAGCATTTCCTCGCAAACAGCCTGTGAACTTTGTGTGTCTGTGCCCATCCTTTCTACCACCTCAAGGTTAAATGAAGCAAACAAAAATTGTTCTTGATCAGCAGTGTTTAGCATGTGTCACCTCTTGACCCTCTGTGGTGAGCCAGATGCTGTGCAGGTCTCACAGTCGCGCGCCTGCCAACTGGGTCAGTCTGTTGGCCTATCGGGGAGGAAGTGATCGGGTGGTGCAGCAAGCTGAAGCGTCTGTGCTTTGTTTTTCTTCTCTTTTTTTTATTATTTTTTTTACTTTGCCTTGCTGCAGTTGGATTTGTGAAAGGAAACCACCACTGAGTCCATGTCATAGGGGAAAGAGAGACATGCCGCCTTGGTTCAGCAAGAGTTTGTGTGCTCTCAATCTTTCCTGAAGTTTCTATCTTGCAGACCTGGCGATTTCCTGTTTCCTTCTTGCTGGCCCTGATCTTCCTAGAGGTAGTGCCAAAGGGAGAAAGCACTGTCTTAGGGCCAGAGAACAATTCCAGTAACTTGTAAGCTCTCAATTTCAGCTGCTAGCTGAACAGATCCTCCTCTCCTGTGGAGGTCCCAGGAATCTGTTACACTGCATGTTATTTACGAAGAGAAAGGCTGAAAAAAAATTTAACTGGATTGAGCAGCCAGTTTAGGGTATTGAATCACAAAAACAATGTGAAAAATTCTGAGCAGCCCCGTGAAATAGACCGTAAATGCCTCATATAGAGACTTGGTTGTTTTGGAGGTTTTTTTCTCTGGTGTTTATTCGTTGCTGTTGGTTGTTTTTCAAACCTTTGTTATGTTCACAGCTACATGAATCCAGTTCCAGGTTTGGAACAATTAAGTATGAAGGACTGTTTAAAATACATCTTTAAAATACATCTGGTAAAATGGAAATTCTTCAGACAGGGGCTAATTTTTGATTGCTCTCAGGTTTTGGCTTCTGTTCTCCTTAAAGAGAGAGTACCCATATAACTTCTCCTGCCCACAGTTACCCTGGAACCAGCAGCTTTCCTCATTCAGTGCAGTACAGAAATGCCAAGGTTTTCTCTACTGTAAGTACTTTGTGAGCTGGATTCATCAGGGAAGTCAGAGTGAGTTGAAGAGGCTCAGTACTCAGTGGGAAGAAGATGTAGGTGGTTTCATGGGGACACAGAGGAATTAAATGTCACAGGCAAGGTTACACAGGAAATCAACCTACCCTACAGATCAGGACTGTGCATCTCTAAACTGCACATTGGCAAGTCAAGAGGGAGTTGGACTGTGCTTTCAAAGAAATGAATGAACTACAAGTGCTGGAATATGAGTTAGTAAAACTGGCTTTCAAGTAGGAGCAGACACTCTGTCACCCCAAAGCTTGAATGTGTGTGCTCTCTCATCACCTCCTTCTCTCCCTCAGTCCATCCTTCACCCATGCAGGTACCTTTCTCTCCGTTGGCATGACCATAGGTTCACAAAAGGAGACTGGAAGGGTGTCAATCTGCAGTCCAATAAGGTGGCATATTTACCTCCAGTAAGTGGTCTTCCCATGGGAATGGCAAAGCTTCCTTTGTGCTGCAGCTTCCACTTTGTCTCCATTGAGTCATAAGCATCTCACTAGCCACCTTGCACGACTTTGAGTGTGTCCTCTGATTTTACACCAGCTTTGCAGAAACTCAGTTCAAAGAGGCATGGATACTATTCTGTTTAGGTTGCAAAGCTCTTCCCTCTTACTCTGAATTAAGTGAGAGATCCCTCAGGACTCCTCTCAGTGGACTGTCTCATCTGTGCAGAGTCTGGGAGTCTTGGTGCTGTAGCCACTAAACATCAGAGGGTTTTTTGGAAAGCAAGAGACAGAAAGAGAATGCATTTTTCTGTTTCAGACCAGAAAAAAAGGGTCAGAGGTTCCCCAGGTAAGAACAGAATTACATGAAGTTTTGTCTGCTTGACATGAAATGAACCTAAGGTAGTTTTACCGCAGTAATTCACCCTTTAGAGAACTGCTTTTGTAAAATGGAATAGCTTCTATTTTTCTTCTTGTTAATGTCTTTAGGCAATTCCCATGGATGGGAACTGATCTCATTGTTTTTCAGTGCCATGTGAATATTTGCGTTACTAGTAGTGACCTTGTTCACACTGCCTGCAGTTGCTTTTTTAAATATGGTGTTTCTGCCTTCAGAGAAGGGAGAGGGGAAGGTAGACTGTGCAGTGTTCTCAGATATTCTCTCATGCGTGATATTTTCAAATTGTGATTTACCTGTAACATGTGTAACTTTGTCCTTGCGGTAAGCTAAGTGTTTGGTATGGGACTCTAGAACAAAAGAGCTTTTCTCTCTTGTGCTTGTCTATCTGAAGAAAATATTACAGAAAAGAAAGGAGGTACAAATTTTGACTAGGTGAAGTAACAATGCACAGATACAGGTTCTGCAGCTGTGTGCTTTACTGCATCACTGCTGGTCATTCCCACTAAACATCTTCCAAGACCATATCTGCTAGAGATGTATGGAAAGGCCGTATTTTGGGGCTAGTTATGGACTGTATGAAATGGACTCTGATGAACACCTGCTCCCAAACACCATATTTCTTCCGTTATGTGGCTTTAAGTGAAACCCAAACCCATAGTTAGTGTTTCTTGTATTTAATTGGCAAAGTAGGCTTACAGTGTATACACTGAATACTGGCCATATGCCATAAAAACTATGCATGCTTTGCAAAGAAAAATTAATATCAGAACTAACTCCCTGGAGACTTTTTTCCTCCCCTCAACCCATGACAAAGCTCAGGCAGACAGGGACTATGATGCCAGCAGATCAGTAATGCAGAGAAAATTCTTGTGCAAGATTTATGCAACAGTTTTGAACATGTGATGCCCAAAATATGGGTAAAGATACTCCTCACAAATATGTGTGAAGCCCTTGCCTCATGAGATTTCTCTGAGAGCTGCAGATTATTCCCGTCTCTAGTAATCAGTTCAGAGCAATTGCTTCTGTGCAAATCTCACTTACATCAGCTGGGAAATCACTGTTAACTTTGAAACTCCGTGGTGTTCTGGTTTTGATTGAGCTTCTGCTTAAAGAAAAAGCAAGTAAGTGAGATTATGGAAACAGTTTCAGATAGATACAAGTCCACTTGTTACTGTATCTACCTTCATTATTCAATTTAAAACATTACATTAGCCAGCAGGGTAGCAAAATGGTGGGGTTTTTTTTTTTTTTCAAAAGTCTTGCAGACAATATTGCTTTTTTCCCCTCCCAAATTAATGCACTAGCTTTCTGAGCTTGAAGGCATCCTCAGAGTATTTGGCTCACAGCTTGAAGTGTGTCCTTTAACTTTATTAAAGGGTGCATAGCTTGTCAGCAGTGATAAGCTTAATATTGAGTTTGCCTGTTGAGACTCACGAAGGCTTCAAAGCTTGCATTACTACACAGATGGAATTTGTTCACTCATATTTGTTACATCCTAGGACTTGGTATGACATAGCCTGTCATGTCAGGCATCTCCGTTAGGATAATAATCCAGGCTTCTTTCAAACCAGCAGAGAAGGAAAGGCTCTTCTACAAGGCAAATCTCCCCATCCTAAGGGAGGGGAGATCCTCAAGGATGGTGGTCAAGCCTCTGACATCAAACACAGAGGACCCTTCACTGCTGAGCAAATGGCAGTCTGTAGGCCAGCCTTTTGTCAACACTGGGTGCAAAGTCCTGTTTGAACTGGTGCTAGCTGAAGGAGTGTCAGACTACTCTTAAAACATGACCCCTTTTCCTGCCCCTAGAATAGACATAAATTTATCCTAGTCTGAGAGGTTATAAATCATGCTTTGAGGGGCCAGGGGAAAGGAATGTGTTATTAAGAGGAATCTGTACTCCATGTTTGCATTTCATTAACACTTAGAAGCCCCAGTCAAGATCAAGATCTGTGGAGATGTAACACAATGGGTGGATGCAAGTGAGAAGCAGAAGCGAGCTTCCGTTTTGGAAGAGATCACAGGAAAGTTTTTCCTGGCCTGTTAGAGGAGACCACCCCACACAAGCAAGGCAGCATGTGAGAAAGAGGAAGAATCCAAGGTGGTGCACTCTCCCAAGTGCTGAGTGCTAAAAATGCATTTACCTGGAAGATAATGGGAAATGCATAAAAATGAAATGTGACAGAGACTATATCATACTACAGTTAAAAATGCGTAAGTGGTATTTGTTCGTAGTCAATCTGCTAAAACCATGTTTTCTTCAGATTCAGTGTGTCTAGGAAATGCTAGAGTGTCACACATTGCCTATTACAAGCATGCCCGTTGGGTGCCTTTGTGTTAGAAAAGGCTTCAAATATCGGACAGCTTTTCTGTCGGTGTTTGCAGCTTTCTTGTCAACTCCAGTGAAATCAGTCAATAGGTAATAGCATTGTTTCACCTCAGGGTACAAACCGTCTTTCAGAAACAAAAATATTGGGATTTTTTTGATCACAGTAATAAAATTTCTAACTTCTGTATGTCTGGAGATAAACAAATACCATGCAAGAATTCCCACCACTTTTTACAGTTTGCAGGTAATCACTTCAGTTAGTTTTAGCCATCTAAAGTCTTTGGGCATATTGTCAAGAGTTTAAGCTTCACCTGCAGTCAGTGTGGACAGACAGTCACCACCAAAGGGGCTTACCGATTCATTGGGGGCTTAAGTTGAGTTGCTTTCTGTGAGGCATGGAAAGCATATCCTTGGCAGAAATTGCATTGGCAAGCCCTAAGGCTGTGATTACTTATCCTTCCCTGGCAGCCTCCCTGAAGGTTGCTAACTAAACAATGCTCCTGCCTTCTCTAGGTATTCCCTAAATGCAGCAGGGAGTAAGCTAAGAAACACTGTGGTCAGGCTGATACTTCAATTTTATAGCAATTTAGACACCTAGTGGTGTCTGGCAGCATTGGTGGCCCCAAACCTCATGCTCATCTCATGCAGATGAGCCCAGCTGCAGGAGATGCTAGGCTGGCCTCTGGATCAAAGGTTCCTGTGGACACAATGGTGGCAATTGTGCATGCACAGGAAGGAACAAAACCTCCAACCTCCCCATTCTCTTCCTCCTACATA
Source organism: Edolisoma coerulescens (assembly GCA_013397115.1). Lineage (NCBI taxonomy): Eukaryota > Metazoa > Chordata > Aves > Passeriformes > Campephagidae > Edolisoma > Edolisoma coerulescens. The sequence goes on from VWZW01004071.1 coordinate 379,440, forward strand.
GTCAAACTGGGGTAGCCACAGGTCTACGTTTATGAGCAAGGAAAGAGACACTCAGCATTCAGCCATTCACCCTCTCCTCGGGGAGAAGGAAGTGCTGGACTGAGGTCTTGAATAAGCACAGGGCCTCAGATTAAGCTTCACTGAAAAATACCTGCTTCAAGGCAATAGCAGGAGGAAATATCATCCAGGACCTTATTTTATTGGACACTATATCAGCAATCTGTAATGACTCTCACACCCCAAAATCACTTGAATGCAATTAATGCAATGTAAGTTACAGCACATACATTACACATTTTTAATGAAACACATATGAGTGTTGCAAAAATTTAAGGCCACTTGATGGACAGGGCTAGGAAAACCCTCACTTCCTCCCAGGCCAAGTGTGGGGTTGTGTATCTCTGAGGTACATATTTAAACTCCACTCTCTGTGGCAGTCAACAAAATAGAGGGTCAAGTAATTAGAGCTTGTGGTAGCAGCAGATAGAGAGCTCAAAGGACTTGCCAGACCCCCCCTAGCCTTACTTCTTCCTTCACATACAAGTATATTTACCAGTCAGAAACAAAAACAGCCTCTGATCTGTATTTTCATTCTTATCTTTTCCAGCCACTTCCACATCTACGACTGGGACAAGTCATCTCACAAAATGTGACATAAAGCAGAAAGCCTTCTGTGTAAATGGGGGAGAGTGTTACATGGTTAAAGACCTCCCAAACCCCCCAAGATACCTGTGCAGGTAAGAAATCCTATTTGCTTCTTTCATTGGAGCCATGAGGTCTCACAAATGGTTTTTTCTTTAAAGGAGCAGCTGAAAAATATCTTCTTCTGAACTTGCATTTCTTCATTTTTTAACCATGTGGACATGGAAAGAATGCCAAGAATGACCTCTGTGTTCCACAGAGGCATATGAGGCATAGCAGAGGCTAACTGGGAAATATTTCTGTGTAATAGTGGCACAGTATCTTTCATTGGTGTTTGTATGGCACAAAGTAACACAACTTCAGCCTTACATTAGAAATAATGAAACAGACACTGTAAACTACATATTCTGCATTTGGAAAAGAAAGAAAAAGGGTGTGGAAAATTGCTTTCAATATTACACTTCATACAGAAGAAACTGTTATTTTAATTGTCTTCTGTAGTAACTGAACAGTTTCGGGTGAGACAGGATTCACAACTGTTGTGTTTAATTGCATAAAAAAACCGATGAAGTCATGGTCATGGTGGAGTGGAGGTTACTATTTTGTGTGCGGATCTTGATTCATGAAGTCATATGAGTTTAGTTTAGGGAGCTGCTCATGCACCTTTTTCAGGTCCTGGCTGTGCTGTATTGGACTGCTGCAATAGTCCCTTGCATCCATGAGAACATCCATGAAGAGTGACAGCACTGGAATTTACCCCCTGCCTGGGAGCATGTCATGTAGCATTTACCCCTGAAGATTAACTAGTCATAGGGACTGCTTCTCACTGGCTTGAGAGGAAACTCAGCATTTAAACCTTGGGAAACATCCTTGGTACCTAAGAGGGCTGAGTGAAAAGGGTGCACTTTTGTGAGGATATTGCTGTTTTTCAGACAAAGAGATGGTGATCAGTGAAGACTGTCATCTGCTGTAACTGCATCATTTTTCAGTCTCCTAGGACTAAAAATGGAAAAACACTAATTGTAGAGATAACTTTGGTAGGTGAGTTAGGTGAAGGTCTGTGATGCTTTCATTAGGTCAGGAAGAAATTGGCTGCTTGTCTTTGTTCAGTTTTTTGGGTTTTGTTTGGCTTTTTAAAGGAAAACAAACAAACAAAAGCCATCAAAAAACCCCACCAAACCTCACAGTGTTCTGGTTTACCTGTAAGTTTTCTCTTTTTTTGTAGAAAGATGTTACCTGCATATCATGGGCTTTGTTTTGCTTTGGATTTTCATGGATTGCTGTGCTGCTGAGAGCAATGAAAGTTCCATTGACTTTTAGGATCATTTTTAGCTAAAATGAATATGGAAAAGTTATATGTGCTGTGTGTTGGATTCTTTTTTGAGAAAGAGAAAGATTTGTGGTAAATTTACATGGTTGTTGTAAGCCAGCATTCAAGATGAGCAGTTTGCTATGACTCTCCAGAGCATGTACAAGAGCTTGTGTGTTTCAACTTCCTATCCAAACACCATTCAGAAAACTCCAGTGAATGGTAGAGCTGAGCACAGAGCAGACTTGCTAACCATTAATATGGTCTTGGTAGTTTCAGAGGTGTCCCATCTTCACTGGTAGGGGGACTTCTTTATTTTAATTCAGACATCTGTGTATGTTCTTTGATGATGTTATAGACTGGCTAATTTTTTAACAAAATGTCTTGGAGACATCTGAATAAAGTGGGGGCTGTTTTTCCCTATTGTAGACAAGAAATAACCTTCAATTCTGGGGCTGGACTTCAAGGAAAAGGCAATTCCCAGATTTGGCAGATGTGCCTCTGCCTGGGTGGTCCAAGACCTATTTGGAAAAAGCATCAGAGCTGTAAAGGTAGCCAGGGTGAAGCTCATTTACATTAAGGCAGTGGAGAAGGATTCTTACCCTGAGAACAGTCAGGGCCACTACTATTTTGCAGGGCCATTTGCTATGCCCTCTAATACTTGCCAGAACAAAAATTTTATGTTGTGTAGTAAAACTGGATGCAATACAGCTACATAAGAAATAAAAGTGAGTACTTGAAAGTGGGTGTACTGGGAAATTGAAGCGACACAATGCAGTTTTCTGCTTACTTCTTTAAAAGTAAAGATGTCCGCTTTTTATTCTAGCATTTCAGTTAATTAAAATAGGTGTCTAACCACTACACATTGTCTTCATTGTTCTAAGAAAATAAATCTACTCCTGGAACATGCATGTGGAAACAGAATGCTTGAAATATGGTACTTGCTCTTCATATTTCTGCCTCAGTAGCAAGTTCACATTTTTCCATATGGTCCATCTGTTGAGAGCAAAAACAAAATTTCTAAAGCATGAGCCATATCATTCTAAATTGGTTTTATCCCCAACCAAAAAAACATGACTCAGATTCAAAATAACCATGGAATTTTCCAAGTGATATCTCTGGTTTTGTNAATCTGGCTATGTATTTAAAAAATGTATTTTATAAAATATATAGTAATCATCTGGACAGGATCAGATCTTGCTCTTATGGATACTGGTGTGAACTTCAAGAAAATACTCTGCTTTCAAGAGGTGACCATGTGAAATGCTCAAGAAGTGTGTGAAGACTTAGTAAAGCATTGTACAGCTACATCTATGGTAGCATGTATGTTCCCCACATGTATTTTAATTAAGGCCCAAGACCAAGCAAAACAGTCTCAAAATAGAACAGATGAAATAGGAAGCTTTGAGACTACTTAAATAAACTAGTTTATAAAATTTTCAGAAGCTTCATAGGAACATGAGTCACATTTTGAAAACATCATAGACTTAGGAAGCCTGGATGTTACTGGCTTCCTATGAGACTGAGATTCCTAAGTCATTTCTGTTCAGTTGGGAATGTGTCCCCAAGTTCAGTGAAGACAAAAGGTTTTCAGTAAATGCAAAATTAAGACCAAAATTCCTAGTATTTCCTTCTTACTTGAAAAAATCTATATGAATATGATATCTGTTACACTTTTAGAGTGTTCTTTTGAAGTATCATACCATGAAGGCCTTGATAGTCTGACTAATTGATTTCTGATTTGCAGACACATCTTTTCTAGTGGTTTTGTTGTTACTGAAGAAATGAAATTTACGTCTGGATTTCATTGGATGAAAATAATGCTACTATCTTAACAGAAATGTGCTGCTGCTTCTCTTAACAGTGAAAGAGTCAGTTATGTACTTTTTAATGTTATAGCCATTTTCTATGCCTGTCTTCATGTAAAGGCCTTTGTACAACAGAAATGGGCAGAAGTTTCTTCAAACCAGGAATTATGACAGTAGAAGTTACAGAGGTATTCATTCAAGAGACAGGACAGAAATACTAATTCTGACTTAGGCAATGAAATGGACTACTGAGTACTGTACTTCCCATGGAAATAAAAGCATTCTCTCCCACAATATATTTGTTTGTAAGCAGTGAATGAAATGGAAATACGAGTTCCTGAACCATTCAGCCATTCCTCTCCTGATGAAAAACAGTTTGATGATGTGTGTTCAGTGTCCACTGAACACACGCAAATGCTGTTCTTTGCAACTACTGTGTGTAGAGGGAAAAAAAGCTGTTCTTCTATTCTGTGTGGTTCAGTATTTTGGTTTTACAATAATACAATACAATAACACAATAGTTAATACAATAAATATATGGTCCAAGTAGCCTTTTTTAAGGCAGAAGGGAAATTATAAGGCTCTCACAGCACAAACACATGTTTTGCTCTAATTGTTTGACCTCAACTTTTGCTACTGTCATAAAGGAAAATGGTACATGGATAATGATCTAGAAAAGAAAGTTACAACAAAAAATATTGTCTGAAAACTTGGAGTGGGACAAGGTGTTTAGGAAAGCACACCATCTCAAGCTGATTGTAAAAGTACAGTCTACAGGAAACAACCTTCTAAACTGCGCTGGAAATGGTGCTGCAGTGCACATCTGAGCAATAAAATGCCTTTAGCATTCACACATCATCATAAGCAGAGAGGCTCATCTCAGCTTTCCTCTCAGCTGGCCCACCCTGGGCCCATTCTCACGGGCAGGTGCTGCAGCCCATTTGCTGACAATGGTTTCAGAGCAAGTGTAAATACACCTGAACTGTTTTCGGCACCATCTCGACAGAGCTGATCCTGCTTGGTCTGGAAGTGATTTCAGCATTGTCTATACCAGTGCTCAAGTTGTTTTCATCACCTCCACAGCTGCACCAGCATCTGAAAACAAGCACAGACAGAGCAAGCAACCACCAGCAGTCAGTCGCAGGAGGAAAACATGAGGTTTTCAATCGTATTCCCTGGGAATTTGTAGGGTTGAGCTTGAGAACTGAAAGCAAGCATGCGCAAATGCCAGCTTCCCAGGGACAGCTGTTTAACAAGATCACAATAGTGCAAAATATTTTTACTCTTGATTCAGTAACACAGATCAAAATGCTCTCTATCAAAGGCATTTTGCCTTCTATCAAATGTGCAGAAAGTCTTCTGTCATGCCCAGCAGTAGCATCTTCTAATGACAGGGTTATCCTTGTTGCATTTTTCTCAACTGAAGATATCTGTGGAAACTGGGATCTCTCCACACTGGGTACTTATCAAAAGATGTGACCTTGGCTCTGAAGAACTTGAACTCCCTTCCTTAATAAACAAATATATTATTATAACAGATCAGCTCCAAAAAATCATCTGCAGATCCTCAAAATATACCTTTATTACACAAATATCATTCCTGCATGGTTTATTTAAACAAGATACTAGTGTTTATCCCTGACACCAATCCTCTGCCAAAGGGATTTTATGAAAGTCTCACTTGTGCAAGGGCAGCATCCCTGTTTTTTAGGGCTAGAGGCAATTGTGGAAAAGCAGAATTTAAAATACTGGTACAGCTTTCAGCACACATGAAACTCAGATGGAGAGAAGAGGTGACCAACATGCATTTGCAAATAAGAAGGCTTTTTAGCACCTGACAAGGAAATTATGAAGAGACTTGAAAAAGAGGCTAGCACCATATCATCAGCAGGAGAAAAAGAGTGGGAGATTCTTGCACCATGGCAAACTCATGGAGGGCATCACAGGGACAGGCAATACAAGTGAGATGTGTTGAAGGAAGCAGGTATCAGGTAATTTCAGGTTACATGCTGAGCAAGAGCAGAGAGAAGAAGGACAAAGAGCAAAGATTGAAATCTATAGATACTTAGTGGGTGGACAGTCATTCACACTTAAGTCTGAAGCACAGGAAGCCTGCATTGCTGTGGTGGTGTTTTGGGAGCCTGAACCCTGCCCCAGTATGGAGAATGAAGGTGAAGGAAGAATTGATAGGCAGCAGCAGCAAAGATGGGCAAATCGTGGTAGAGAAATTCCTTCTCTATGATCAAGGGGAAAGCTGCACTGAAGTTTTCTGCAGAAGAGCTTGTGAACTGAACAGACAGACAACTATGGGGCTGCAAATCTTGAGAGCACTTCTGCCCTCTCATTTTACTTATTGCCTGGACTGACTTTTTATCTTTTTGTGAGCCATGTTGAATATACTTCCCTTTGGGTTTGACTTTGTCTTCTCACTTTTTGGATTTTTTGTGGCTTTTCTGTGATTGCTGTATTAACTATTCCTCCGCAAAGCAAACTACTAGAAGGCACAACATGCCATTGCAGAAATAGGGAAATCGTAGTATTTTCATAGATTTTATGTGACTAATGAAAGCAACAGTGTGAGTTGTTGTTATGCACTGCATTGCAAATTTTAAAAAAGAACTCAATCTGGTCACTTCATGAGGTGGAATAAGCAGTGAGCTGGTACACATTTTGCTGGCCATGATTCTTCTTTCTTTTTCAAAACAGACAAGCAAAAAGACTTCTTTTTTTCTGATGGATTTTTGCTGTAAATTTTTGCGAAGTTTTATCTTCTGGAAAGGTTACACTTTCTTGCCTCTCTTCTGATCATTTTTCACTAACACCTAACCAGGAGGTCACTTAATGCACTCGCACTCCATAGACCAGCAGATGTAAGTCTGTTAGTGCAGTGGTTTTGGTGTACTATTGCTTATCACGTTTTTGCCCTTTAGGTGCCAACCTGGATTCACTGGAGCAAGATGTACTGAAACTCTGCCCATGAAAATCCAAAACCAAGAAAGTATGTTAAAATAATCTGAACTTTGCTTTCTTCCCCAACTACAGCAACAAAATCAATAGTACTTGGTGTTTTCACAGTTCAGCTGGAACCGGCCTCTTTACTCACTAATTTATGACCTGATTTTCTGAAGTACAATCTGTACACCATGGCATTATTGACCTCCAAAATATTTCTCGTTTGTGTGATTTTTGATCTTTCCATTCATTCACAGATGCATTTGTTTTGCACACACTGGCAGTTTTCCTTTTTGGGAGACTGCTGCAAAGTGCAACCCTAAAAGACCAAACTCATGGAGATGAGTATGTACAGATCTTGTGTCCTTGCTGCCTTGTGGAAGGAGCATCCTAAAACCAATTTGGGTCTCTGGAATGGTGAATTTCTGTCTCAGATCTTGAAACACACTTTGATCTGGATTGGTTTGGTTTTGGCTGGTTTTGCAGGGGGGATTTCTTTCCATTTCCACAGAGCAAATGACTTGCTCTCAACATCCTGAACTATTTTGACACGCTAAACCGAGATTCAGTTTCTGAAAGTGAACTCACCAAGTCGTATCAGTTCACACTGAAGGAGCTTCTTTCTTAGCATATATTCACCTCTTCTCTTTTCTCTGTTTTTTCTCTACCATTTTTTTTTGTTTGTTTTTCCTCTCAGGTGCCCAAATGAATTTACTGGTGATCGCTGCCAAAACTACGTAATGGCCAGCTTCTACAGTACGTCCACTACTTTTCTGTCTGTGCCGCAGTAGAAGCATGCTCAGTCGGTGCTGCTTTCTTGTCGCTGCATCTTTCCTCCAGTTTTTTTTTTTAATCTGTAACTGGATTTGTTGCCTAAGGCCTAATATTGATTGTCTCTGCCTGTTGCATGAAAATTATAACAAAAAGCAATTGCAAATTATAACAGAAAGCAATCCTGGGATTGTTTGGCGTTGAGGTTATGGGGAAATGCAAGATTTAGGAATGCTGTGAAATTAACACTGAATGTGTGATATGGACTCCCTGCTGACATCAAGCAGAAAAAGTACAAAAATGACATTTTGAAAGTCTCTCATTTTATTTGCCACAAAAAGCTTATGAGTCATGATACAGGCCAGCACTCCCTCAACTAAAGGATGGTAGCTAATCCTCTACTTATATATGAGATTTGCGTTTGGGGCTAGAGGTTAAAGATAATTGAAGCGCTTACATTGTTTCTAATGAGCAGGTGCCAAACAGGATCAAAATATTCTTCCTCTTAGTTGTCCAGGCTTCAGTGGAAAGAGCACAGAAAGAAAAAGAAAAGGGGGGGAGAGATGACTTAAACAGTGGGGTCTAACATATTTTGGGTATATCGTGGGTAACAGGTGCAAAAGATCAAAGATTAATTGGCCAAATGAAAGTATCAGACATACAAATACACAGACTGCTAGAGTCAGCACTGCAGCCACATCCCATAGGGTTTCCCATGGAGGAGTGGGCTAATTATTATTACTTGACAGGGAGTAGCAGAAGGTACACTCTGTTTTCTCTCATTGGCTATTGCAAAGTCAGAGGTAACATATAAGAAAATTGCTTAGATCTTATGTTTAAATGCATGTGTACTACTCACAATCAATTGTTGTTGGCATCAGAATGTACTGTGATCTAAAAGCAGTATTATAAAAACTATTTTTTGGATGGATTACTTGCCAGCACAGAAAGACTATAGGCTGGCTTGATTTAATCTCCATTGGTATATAGAACAAAAAGCTGTAAGCATGTGCTGGACATTCTGGAGCCTGAAGAGCTGTACAGGTTTTCTCTTATACTGATGCATGAAAAACAGCCATACATAATTCATACTTTCCATCATGGAAGCTACCCACGTAAATCCCAAGAGTGCTGACTGGGGACCAGACCTTCTAGCACTTGAGTGGGCGTTTTATGCCCTGTTTTAAAAGCTTTATTAGTGTGAGTTATATTTAAATGCCTCTGGTAACTATGGATTTAAAATTTTTTATGCTGTTACAGTATTTGTTTACCAAATGTTAGATTTAAGTGGCCTTTTCCATGGATTGTGGTAAAAAGTGCAGTTAAGATTTTCTGATCTTAGAAGAATAATTTTAAAGGGGGTGGTGTAAAAATATGAGATCCATTGTTTGCTGCTGAATTTTATCTGAAAACTATAGAATAATTGTATGTTGATTATAAATTTGTTTTCCAACCTAGGAGAAAAAAAAAAGTTTAGGTGGATTTTCCTTCCTTTGCTTTTCTGTTTCCTAACCCTGGTTGGGATTTTTAAAGACACCAGATTGAGATTTTATGAAGTTGCCTGCATGGAAAAGGCACAGATGCCCTTGCCTTGCTGCAAGAGTTACACTCAGTTGTTAGTACTTAAGTTGGTCAAGCTCTTCCTCTCCTTGAAATGCAGAGGCAGGAGAGCATGCCACTACCTCCCTTGGGCCACGCTGGGAGCCCCAGTCAATGGCTGTGAGACTCTGGCGCTTCTGCCTGCCCTGCATCTGCGCTACGACATCTGGTTTCTTATACTGCTAAAGATCTTGAAATGACACTTTTGGAAAAGGTCCACTGAGGGCACATTTATACTTAACTAAAAAAAAATCAAGGAAAAAGCATTTATATGACTTTTTATTATTACACCCAAAGCAGACCAGAGCATACTATTTAACAGAGAATTTCTGTGAGAGTTCTCTAAAGGCAAATGTTGTATCTGGAGCTTAAAGCCAAGCTCATATTTTGCACCAAGTGTTGTGGTTGATTAACTTAGCTCTGTAGATGCAGCTTTTGCAAAGTACAGAGCAAATTAGGATGCTAAACAGTGTAAGTGCTAGTAGGAAACAAAAGTGTATGGACGAACTATACAGCTATCTAATTTCACTTGTGTTCAGAAGGGTCTTTCTTCACTTGGAAAGAAAGTCAGTGGGGTTCCAAGCCAAGTGTGCCTACTGATGAGCTGTTACTGTCTCAGTTTGGCTCTTAAAGAAAATTGTCTTCAGAAATCTGCCCTGGAGTTGGTATTTGAGAGTCCTGAAGTTAGTGGGCTGAGGACCTTTTGCCAGATCAGAACAAGGGGCCACTGGGCATTCTGGAAATGCTCTGTCCCACCAGAGTGCAAAGCTAGCTGGCTTCTCTTGACTCATCTCAGGAGCCTGGCTGGCAGACCCTGTCGTGTCCTTTCCTTGAGCACAGCAGTCACAACTGCTGCCAGGCGTGCTACCCTAGATTTTTGCTGTGACTGCTTTGACTTTGAGACTCATGGTCCACTGGTCCATAAGACAGCAGAACGCAGTCCACAAATTGTTGCAAAAATAGATCTGTTCCATTGCAGATATATTAGCTGTGTCTGAGTGTTCACACATTCACTCTCTTGAAGTCAGTGAATCAAGGCAAATGGAGGAGAGCAAAAGTAATGAGTTAACATTAAAAGTTTGGGGTAATTTCCATGTAGTTAGGCATGAGAACTCTTATAGCAACACTGTGCAGACTGATCCCTGGGATAAGAAATTGTGACAAAGCCATGAATTAATAGAAGGTTGAGGAAACCTCTCTAGAGTTTAATCAGAGATAAACCCTTTGTCGCCTTAAATGCTCCAGAGGGACCAAGGACCCCACCCAAAGGGCCAAGGGACTTGCTTACTTCACTAGTTAACTATTATATATGAATTGTGAATTTAGAACTGCCCAGGGGCATGCTGTGGGCCTTCTTGGGCATCAACTGAACATGGTCCATACCCTCCTTCAGCATGGGGCACCAGTTTAAACCATATCCATTTCAGCTCTGCCATCCCTTATGAGCAAGAGGGACAGTACCAAGAGCGGCAGAAGGAATTTTCTTTTTAGATGATAGCCCTGCCTCATATTGTCACAGTGAACCTGGCTGAGGCATTAAAGGGGGCAAGAGCTGAGAAAAGCTCTGACATTCTAGATGGATGACCAAAACTGCAGTTACTGTGTGATGGCCTTGATTTTTCAGCCTTTTCATATAAACTACAGGTCTTCAAAAGTCTGCCTTTAGCTATTCTACTCCCTCAGTATTTCTCATTTTCTACGTATTTCTCAAGTAGTCACATATGTATGAGGGTAGTAGACAATCTTACCTGAAATTTTCATTTTCTAAAGCCTTTCAGCACCCTAAATTGTGCACTTTAGGTGCTGAGACCAAGACTCCTAAATGAGCCAACAGATTTGAAAAATGCCGTTGTCCATCTTTTGCTCAGCATTTAAAAAGACAAGTTTTCCCTATAAACTGCTCAATTAATGTTCGCTAAGTGCTAAAATCACTATGACAGGATACTTCAATTATGAAAGGACAGATTTTCCATGCTTCTGAAATTCAAACCAATTGTCACTTTTACAGGAGCCATAGGACTTAACACATCAACTTCAAAACCACTTTGCAACCTGAGTACTATTGAAATGAACCAGATTTTGGATCCAAAGTGGAATCTAACTGTCACAAAGAGACCTTATCCCAGTCCCTCAAATAGAAATGTCTGACATACAGGGGCTCTGCTCTGTGGTAGTTTAAGAGATTTGAGTTTGTTTTCAATTGAAATTGCATGAAGAAGAAATTATATTTTTTTTAGAATTTTTCATTACCCACAGACAGAAACATGACACACAGATGCTTCAGAGTCGAAATTAGTCTCCCTCGACCTCTCTGCTGTTGCAGTGGATCCAAATGGGTCCTTGCTTTGCCAGGTGCAAGGTCTCTACAAAAACCTGAGGTAGTGCTCACCCCACACTGGGCACCATGTCTCCAGGCTACCCACCCACCTGAACCCATGCAGTAGCCATCCCAAAGTCTTGAGTGACCAGCAGCTGTGGCACACCACTCATAAACAGAGCATGCAGGTCTGGAGGATTCTGTTCCACATTTCCAGGCACAATCGTTTTGTTCTGTAGGCATTGCATCTCAGCAGGCTACAGTACATCCAACAAGTTGTAGTTTTAAGTAACTTTGGGGAAAAAAATTGCTTCCTAAGTATTTTTTCCTGCAGTACTGGCATATCTCCCCAGTCACAATCAGAATGAAAAGTGAGTTATTAAAAAGTAATTAATTGTATTTATTCTTAGACCACCTAGAGACAAATATTCAATAGAAGCCATGCTGCATATAAAAAGTATGCAAAAATATCAGGCTAAGTAGGAAAATATCAAAAATAATCACCTGTTTATAAAATGAGAAGTGTTGGGATATTCTACTTATCAGATCTAGGGAATGTAACTAGGAATACCATAGATAAGTAAGAACTACATAACATCTATGTTTGAATAAGCAATGCATGTTTCTTCAGCATGTTTTCTTGTTAGGCCTTTCAGCCAGAATATATTCCCATTTTAAATACCAACTTCCTATTGAATTATATGAAATAGAAACTGCATGATATGAATGACTTCCCTAAAATTAAATTACCTTCAAACTAGGTGTCTCACCTATAAGCAAGCATAATTACAGCAATAGATATGCATGGGCATGTCATTCATTTTACTGAAGACTTAATCAAGCTTTCTATGCAACTAATGTATATCATTAGCAGAGTTCAGGTAGGCATGTGATACTGGCTCTTTAGGAATAGACCTGGATGGATTCCAACTTAACCCTTAAAATGTTACTGATTGCCAACAAAGAATTGACATTCCCTATGTGTGCAAACTACATTAAAATATCCGTTTGCTGTGAAAATTACCATTGGATTTAAATTTCACAGCACACAGGAACAAAAAAAGGCAAGATCTACCATGGCTGTGGTGTTGGCCCCATGGGAAGGGTCTCCTAGGGTACCTGCTGGGGGGAAACTTGTGTTCCTCCTTACCCCCAGCTGCTGGGGCCTGGGAGTGCTGATTTAGGTGTGTGATTTGTGTAAAGGGATCAGGCCCTGCACCCCGGGGTCCATCCAGCTGGTCAACAAGTTGTTCTGCCAACGCAGCACAGTCCAAAGACAGGGAAAAGGGGTTGGCTCCTCATTTTCCAGAAGCTGAAGGCCTACTGCAGTCAATTTGCAAAGCAAAGGACTCCCACTACTGAGTAAGCAGTGCCAGCCACCTCCAGGTCACAACCTACAAGAGCGAGGATATGCATTCTGGGGACAGAAGCAGGGCCCGAAGGGAGAGCAATGCACAGCCCATTTGCAGGGGCATGCTGCCCTTTGTAGAGCATCCCTTTGCCGTCATGGTCCCATGTGACACCAATCAGCCATTGCACATGGCATCCTCAGGCCATAGCCCTGTTCGTCTCAGTAAGATCTTTAAGGGTTAATGGTTCCTGCTGCGTTCCCTGTACTGTGGCTGCTCAGATGCCCCCCATGTATACATATTTTTGTGTATAAGCCTTGCAGAAGGTCTGGTCACGTAGCTAAGAAAGGTGCACTTGAGCACTGCCCACGTAACCTTTGTCCTGTTTCATGTGCAGACACAGAATAGCTGTAATTCTCATATGTAATTTATTTTTAAGTACAGTGTATTGCTCTTTTCTGAAACTTTTTCCTTTTTCTTTCTTTTTTTGACAACTTTCTGCATTGGCAGAGCATCTTGGGATTGAATTTATGGGTATGGACCAATCATTCCTTTTAGCCTGCAGATTCTAGACCCTGAGAGATAAACACCTTTTTAATTTTTTTTCTCCACCTCCCCTTTTCAATTCCTAACCAATTTCTTTATGCTTTAGAAGGGATCATACAGCTATAACAACAACCCTTGTCAAAGTGTTAGTGGAGATCAGTTCACTAAAATGGTAATAGTGATAGGATATTCCAGACTTAAGGAGTTCTAGGAATTACTGAAGTGATCGTAACGTAGTGTACATTCCTTTTTCTGCTGTATAGTTTTGACTAGTTTTGACATCTGCTTTTGATGAGTTCTTCTAGGGTTGCCAGGTTTTGGAAACACTTTAAGTTTTAAGCAAAATTACAAACTAGTGTATTTAAAAGGAGAAACCGGTATGGCCAATTAAAATTCTGCAAATTTGCAGTGTTGAGCGCTGATTTTCAAGTGAAGTTTTGTGTTTAAACCCACATCTACGTGGTTACACATCAAGTGTAAATCAGTTGCCTATACATATATGTAAATGACATGCATATATTCATTCCTTTCCAGGTCTGCAAATTCGAAGTGGACTGAAAGTTATTTAGGAATTTAAATAGAAGTTTGCAGCTAGACTCCTGATCCTCAAGTCAGCACATATATTCAATATTTCTAAAACTAAACTCAACAAGAACACTGGCAGTGGTTACTATTTTCATATTTCAGCTTTAAATATATTGGAAATAGATCTTTTAAGTCTTATTCGTGAATAGACTGTACTCATCTGACTAGCTATTTGTATTCAGGGGTACAAATAATGCATTTCTTGAATAGGCTAACTTGAAATTCAGATCAGTTTTAGTTTGGAATCTCCTATAATTGTTGGTAAATTAAAAAAAAACAGATGGTGAGGCAGTTTTAGTTCACATTCTTATTAAAAATGCCCCCATAAAATGTCATTAGCTTAAGCTGTGAACTGTGGAAAACCCATTACAAGCCCAAATTTAAAAAATTACTCACAACCGAGCTTATTTTTGTTTTTATTATTATCCTAAGGTAGCATTAATTCCCACACATAAATATTAGATTGTAGTGGAAGATACATGGCTACATTAACATAGGAGGAGTTAAATTAAAATCCTTTTATAAACTGACATGCAAATTTTGCTTTATATATGAAATTACATCAGCAGAACAATGTCTTGGAATTAAATTCTTTTAAAAATCCCCAGAGATCTGTAAGAAGAAAAACTTTAAACAGAGCAAATTTAAGACCTTATATATCATCAGTTATGTATAAATCAGAGTGATGTGAAATTAATTGCATAATATGCATATTTCAAAGGCTGCACATTTAATATCGTGACTTAAGTGTTATATTGATTTGATTTTCATATTGTTCTGTAGGGGAAAAAAAATTACTGAAATTATTTTTAATACTTAACAGGCTAAAATATTTTCTAAATTCTCACTGCACATACAATTCTTTACAGACTTTCCTACAAGGCTGCTATAAATTTTTTTCAAGTTAGTTTGATCAGCATGTATTATTTTGCTGTGTGTCATCAACTGACTCCATAAACGTTAACACCGGTCAGAGAAAGAAGGCAGTTTTGGGGCAAGATGTAGTATAACCGCAAGTGCCCCACAGGAGTTCTTTGCAAAACTCTTTTTGGCCTTGAACAGTGACTCCAAGGCATGTCTTTGAGGTACCATGCCATCTGCAGAGTCTTGACCAGGATACCAATCCTGTCCAAGCTGCCAGCATCCCCTGTCACCCACGCTGGCCCCTACAGAACAGCAGGGCATCCCCCATTTGGCCCCTGCTGTCCCCTGTCAGCCAGGAGCACGGCCAGGTTTACATGAGAGCATGCTGGTTTGCTGGGCGTGACATGCCCAGGTGCGTGTGCCTTCCTAGGCAGACCTTGCCCCCAGAGTTTGAGGGGAAGGCATGGCAGCACCACCGTTCACGCACACCGTGCCGAGCTGCATTGTCTTTATGGCCTTGTTTCAAAGGGCACAGAAGGGAGCTGAGGCTATGAAAGCAGATCCAGGGGTTTAATATCCCATGTCCGTCAAGACCTATAGTCCCAAAAGACATGCTGGTGCTAGGAGCGTTGCTCAGGGCTGCACTCACAGCTGTGCTCCCTCTCTGCATCCCCCATCCCCTGAAGTGAGTGAGCACCCAGAAACGTCCCAAGTGACAAGCCTCAGCCCCCTGGCAGACTCAGTCAGGCCATCACCAGCCACAGCCTCAGCCTGCAGCAAACGTCCTGGAGTCAGTGCAATTTTTCCTTCAGTATAAAAAACTGAGCAGGGTGTCCACTGTTAATTAATCTTCTACTTCCTCTCCCTTGCCCTCCAAAAAAAACAGGTTGATATGTCATTATTCATTTTGCTTTCATAAGCTAACAGCTGACAGCATGACAATAAAAAAAAAATAATAATTCAAAGCATTTTAAATTAGCCCCTAAATTGCTTAGCACAATTCTCCTGTTTTCTGTGACATCCTCGTAATACACCATTTCCATGGCTAACTAATAAGCGCTTTCAGAAGGGGCAAAAATGGGAAGGGGATCAAGTGCCACTAACTAGCCTAGGCAAGGAGTTATGCTGTATGAGAAATCCCTTCACACTCTGCTTCAACCTTTTTTTTTGTCCCTGAGCACTTCTTCTCTCTGTTTTTTTTTTCCAGTTCCAAGCATGCTGTGCCAGGCCTGCAGTTGACTTCTCTACCCTTTTTTCCAGTTTTTCCCTATATTTCACCTTCCTCTTTTTCTTTGTCCTGATGTGGTTTGGTTGGAGTTTCAGCCCTTTCTTTCTTCCCTTTTTTGACTTTCTGTTCTTGGAGTTACATTTATTTTTCTTTGATACATTTTTGCAGCATCCTAGTTTTTCCAAACTCACTTCTTCTCTCCCCTCCCCCCTCTTTGTTAATAATTAGTGCTATTAATTTTGTCTGACAGTCCTCATGACCTGTTTGCTGGTGTTTGGTTTACAGTGGGTTTGGCTTGTAAGACAAATTTGTTCCATGGTGTGGTGCATTGTATCAGAGAAATTAAGATTTATTTTTGCTCTTTGGTTTGTTGCATGGAGTATTTGCCACTTGCCCACAGCAGCTTTAAAACAAAACAGACAAGCTCAGGAAACACATTGGAGGGAAGGCTCCCTGTTCAGTAAGGAGTATTTTCCCCTGAACTGGTGTGTCATTTATGACAACACGTCATTTGGACAGGGACATATGGCACATGTGAGAGACCGTTGTGCACCTCTGTACCAGCCCCACATGCAAGTCCCTTCCATCAGGAATATTGCTAGCATTTATCCCAACGGTAGTGCAAAGCTGTACAGCTCTCATTCATTCATTTATTTTTAATCCCCTGATGGTATTTTCACTATGGTCAGTATTGCAGATCACTATTGGTCTGCCTGCTTAATCAAAAATAAGGCTTGAGTAAGGCTGGACATCTATTTTTGCCCTAATAGCAGGAACACAAATCCACATCTGTAAAGCATCAACACAGAATGCACCTCTGTTTCAGAGCTCCTTACGTAACATTTCCCCAGCAGAGCACTCAGCAGTGCTCTCTGGCAAGCATGAGCAAGGCTGGAAAGCATCAGTAGCTGCAGCCCAAACATTAGCAGTGCTACTAACACCTTTATAAAAGTGAAATATCTCCGATGAATGAGATCGGTAACAAGCTGTCATCACTGAGCAAGCTGCCACCCTAGACAGAGAGTTCCTTTGTTGGTCCCAAAGGGATACAAGTTGAAACTCTGCATTTCTCTCACACAAGGCACTGCTGGTTGCTGATATTGCTGTGTTTTAGGAGGAGCACTGGAGAAAGAGTCTGAATTTTATGACCAGAGCTCAAAACCTGTCTTCATTTCCATTGGTGATGTGATTACAAGCCAAGCTCATGTCTCAAATGTAGAAGAGTATTTTGAAAACTCTCCTGTAAAGACAGCTGAGATATAAATTGACATGGGACCAGAGGGATATTGGATATGAAAACAATCCAAAAAAGAGAATAAGAAAATAAATTTCTCATAAGACCTGTAAAAATGGCTTTCATTCCAGCTGTCTTTGCAAAACTTCCAAAGCATTTGCAAATTCACATTATTGCCTTACCACACTGCATTTTTATTTCCAGAAAATGCTGTGTTTGTCAATTGTGAAGTTGTTTCTTAGATATTATTCTCGTTGGCTTAAAAAAAAAAAAAAANGGTGTAGTCCTGTTCTCCTTGCAGTCCATAATGAGTCTGCCTGAAGTGTGGTGGCTGTGTCTCAGTGTGGCTGTGTGAATCCTTGGAGTGGTTTGTAGCATGACAGCTGTTGACTGTGTGTTCCTTGCCTAGCCATCCTCCATGTTGTGACTTTCTCTGTTTTTGTCCCTTTCTAGAAGCTGAGGAACTGTACCAGAAACGGGTGCTGACCATAACTGGCATTTGCATTGCTCTTCTGGTAGTTGGCATCATGTGTGTGGTGGCCTACTGCAAAACCAAGTAAACTTTTCTCTTCTATTTTATATCTGTGGTTGTTGGTCAGGGCCTTCCCAGTTGACTGTAGCTTCTCTGGGCATAAGGTTGTATCTGGGTTCCTCTAGAGGTGACCTTAAGAGACAAACTTGTGACCAGGGTACTCTGGTCCAAGCCATATGAGTGCAGGTCTCCATGTCCATCAGCAATGCAAAAATAAGACAGGTATCTGAAAGGTTTCTTAGTCTTCAAATGTAATTTGCAATTTTTTGTCTTTTTTTTTTTGTTTGTTTGTTTTTTCTATCACCCATTTCAGCTGGTTTCCCTAGCTAAAAAGGAACAAACTCCAACACTGGAATCATAATTCTCTCCAGCAGTAAATTTTATATATAAGCCTAATTTGTTTGTACTTGAGACACAATTAATGATGCTAAAAGTTACTGTACACAAAAGGCCAAAAACTTGAACAGGAAAGTGCTCTCAATGCAAAAGTAGGCATTTAAATGCATTCTGTGAGTCTCCAAATTACTGAGGGTGACTCTCAAACATGCATCAGGTACTCTGGACCATAAATTACACACAACATCAGCAGAATTTCTGCTGCCAAAACTTTGCTGCTGCTCTTATAAATATCCCCACCAAAACACAGAAAACCCTTATCATAAATATTCCACATTTGTATTAGCCCAGTTTACTCTTTCAAGGCTTGATTGGCAGTTGGACTGTTGTTTTTTGTTGCAAGCCCCACCAATAATGGATGTGTTAAAAATGGGGGAGGAAAGAGATCATTTGTCCCTCTCAGTGAGAGTCCAAACACATACAAACAACTGCTCCCACCCATACCCTTGTGCCAATGGCCAATGGGGAACAACTGGAACAGTAATAAAAAATCAGATCAATTACTACTTTTAGAAATCACATCCCCACGTATTTCAACAAACATTTAGTCAGGATCCTGAAGTATGGTTTTCTGTATAAAGAGCCCCCAGAATCCATCAGAGGTCTGGATGCTTTTCTTGCCCCAGATGTGAGGAAACACTGTGAACCAAAAGTAAAGTGCTTTCAAACACATCTGATGAGATGGCCGTGCCAGGATATGGCCCTCCAAATGCAGCAGTGATGCCAGACTGTTATCTGTGAGGTGATTTGCATATGCTCTTTTCCCTAAATAGGGGGAAACTCAGAAACCAGGAGAAATCCTGGAATGGTGATAGGAGAACAACCAATGTAGTAGCTTAGATTTTGTTGGTCTCCTTGCAAGAAATACTGCTGATCAATTGACAAGGCAGTATCTTCAGACACTGAGTCTTAATTTAAAGGTACTTTATTTGCAAATCATTTACATGAAGAAAAAAGCTTCTTCAGTGAAGTACACACTAACCTTCCCATTATTCTTTCTTCTCAGTTCTGTGGAGTATTTTCATTTTTTTAGTTAGTGTCCTTTTACTAGAGGACACATGGAAGCATGCAAATTCAAATACATTGGTCACTGAAGGTGGGAAGGGATGCAGTTTTCTGGGGATGGATTCCCAGGTTACATGTGCCAGGATTTCAGTCCTGTAGATGACAAACTCAAACTCCTTCTAGAACTCACTTCCTCTACCATGTTAAGGAATTCAGGTTGTTCTCAGCTCCCAAGGTCTCCTGAGTCTCATGAAGGCGAGCTGTGAAATGGAGTTAAAACTTTGCTTGACTGTTGCTTCTCAGCCCAGCAGGTCTTTGGGTAGCTCAAATGTCTCCTGGCACTGCACTCTCTATACATCTTAAGTACTTACATGTCCTGAGATGATGCCTGGTTATCCTCAAAGCACAAAGTCCACATGGATCACAGACTGAATCCTTCTGAGACAGGAGCATTTCCAAGGCAGATGTATCTGTATATGCCATTCATGTGATGTGATATAAATTAAACATTTTCCACTAGCCAGCCACATACACACAGAGAAAATATGTAAAATGCTGTGTGTCAAGTCATGTTTTCATTGTCTGTAAGCCTTCGTGGCTATCAAGCTTCAGCATATTTATTGCCCTCCCTCACTCCTCCCTTTTGTAAAGCTTGGAACAGTCCCCTTGAGTTCAAAACAGGATTGAAAATAATTATATCTTACACTGTCCTACCCTGCCTACACTATCTGCACTTCTGCATACGGCATAGGGAGTTTTATGTATTTTAGCTTTTGCCACAGCCAAAGTCATATGCATTCATGTGTGTTGGAGCCTGCATCCTCCCTTCACTGCCCTGGATTCTGTGACAGTATGGTGGAAGTTCTCCAGTGTAATGAGAGAAAACTGGGTAATATTGATAAATTAAGTCTGAAATTGAATAGCCCTTTCTCTGGTTATTTATTTTGGTGTTCTATTTAGTGTGTTCTGCATAGCCTTCACAGTGCCAGGTTTTGCTGTGCTGTAAGTTTTGTTGCTGACAGCATGTAATGATCTTCTGAAAAGATATTCTGAGGAGAGCTGGAAGGATTACAGAATCACAGAACCATTTAGGTTGGAAAAGACCTTTGAGACTGAGTCCAACCTTTGACTGACTACCACCTTATCAACTAGACCATGGCACTAAGTGCCAGTCATTTCTTGAATACCCCCAGGGATAGTGACTCCACCACCCCCCCTGGGCAGTCCAATGCCTAATAACCCTTTTCATGAAAAAATTCCTCCTGACGTCCAACCTGAACCTCTCCTGGCACAGCTTGAGGCTGTTTCTTCTTGTCCTGTTGCTGCTTGCCTGGGAGAAGGGGCCAACACCCACCTGGCTGCACCCTCCTTTCAGTTGTAGAGAGTGATAAGGTCACCCGTGAGCCTCCTTTTCTCCAGGCTGAACAACCCTAGCTCCTGCAGCCACTCCTTATAGGACTTCCATATTATTAGCAAGTGGGGAAACAGCAGCTAAGGACAGGAAACAGTAGGAGCATCAAAGTCAGCCAGAGATCATGTCATTAGTACATGGATAGTTCTACTAAATGCATTAGCAGCCATGGCATCCACCTGGTAATCATTAGGTTCCAGAGCAAATCTGATGTTGCTGAAACAAAACCTTCCAGAGCTGCCAGGAAGTCTGCAGGCACAGGCCTGTCTCATATATTCTCACTTTGGATTTCTGAGGCTTCCTCTGCACTCTTCACTTCTTTAACACATTTATGTATTTGAAGTACGCTGTTGAGGTAGGGGATGAATCCCACCAAAAAAATGTGCCACATCACAAAGACCATGTTCCAATGTCTGCAAGCAAGCCCTGAGGCCCAGACACCGCAGCTCCATGTGGTAAACAGAGAGTTGTAACTCGATGGGCTGCCAGAATCCTTGCCTTGGCCCTTGTGAGGGTGTCAAGGTNTGAGTGCAGAAAAGAGCTCCTCCTGAGACAGAGCATTGCTTAGAAATGGCTTCCCTTTTCCTCTCACTTATTCCCATCCCCCTGTGTCCTGCTGACTCCTGGAAGGGATCCCAAATATCCTTCCCCCTGTGCAGGTCCCCACAGCTCCAGCTGCAATTAGACCTGTGGTTTTCAGAGTTACTCTGAGCTTTAGCAGCGGTGGAGAAAATTCTGGCAAAAAAAGTGATGTTGTATTATTATCACCAACATCAATATGCTGAAAGGTGCAGCTGCTTTCCTTTTGTCTATTAAAATCATTTCCGTGTTTCGTGCACAGGAAGCAGAGGAAGAAGTTGCATGACCGCCTTCGGCAGAGCCTGCGCTCGGAAAGGAACAATGTGATGAACATGGCCAACGGGCCGCACCACCCCAACCCACCGCCGGACAACGTCCAGCTGGTGAATGTAGGTTTCACTGCCCAAGTTTCAGCCTAGGCTGCCAGTGGCACAGGAAAGCTCACCCCACAGCTTTTAAGCATCTACCTGCTGCAGGCTGGTGACTGATTTATCTTGGCTTTCTCCACACAGAAAAAATTGCTACCGCAAACTACTGCCGTCTCCTCCATCAGAGAATAGTATTTTTGGTGTATCTGATGGTAAAGGGGGGTGTGCCTTTCCACGTCTCTGTCTATTGGGACTTCTCATTCCCTTTTTAGATAAGTTTTTATAGCTTGATTGGGATGCAGGCCTTTGCTACTTTCCTCATTTGTCTTCTCCTATTTTGAGTCTAGATGGGCCATGTACGCAGAGGTGTACATGAATGTGCCAGTATGCGTGTCAGTATGGTTTCTGCATGTGTTTAAGTGACAAAATTTGTGCTTTGGCACTTGTAAAAGACTGAAAACTGGGAAGGAGGGATTGGCAATTACGTATACAAATGTGCTGTGAATTACAGTTTGTAAACCTGAGGTTTGTCTGGGTTTTTTCAGCAGTACGTTTCGAAAAATGTAATCTCCAGTGAGCATGTCATCGAGCGAGAAACAGAGACCTCGTTTTCTACAAGCCACTACACCTCAACAACACATCACTCCGTGACAGTCACCCAGACACCTAGCCACAGGTACCAGAGGGGGGAGGCAAATGGCAGCTGTGATATCTGATCTGTTGCTGTTGCAAAACCAAAAAGATGTGTAAAACAACAAACCAGGGAAGATCTATGCTCCCTTCATTGTGTTTTTATTTTAAGACTAACAATACTTGATGTCATATCACCTAACTAATTATCTTGACAGGAATTTACAGAGACCTTTATTGTCTGAATGGCATTCCAATACTGTCACAGTGAATTTTAGTTGATGCAAATTGCTAAATCAGTGACAGTTCTGATGACTGGAAAGCCCTCCTTCCCCTCCTTTTATCAATACATGCAAAATCACCTTGATGCCTGTGGATTCATACAATTCCCTAAACTCTGCAGCCCCAGTTACCAACCCAAAGGTTATGCGGCAGATCCTGAGTGACAAGAGAACCTTCCTTTTCCTGGGTAAACTTCTGCTCATACACATTTGCCACCAAAGCCCACTCTCACACTCCCCCTTTCTCTTTTCGTGGTTGCTGCTCTCCAGCTGGAGCAATGGCCGCACTGAAAGCATCCTCTCTGAAAGCCACTCGGTGCTCGTCAGCTCCTCCATGGAGAACAGCAGGCATGCCAGCCCGGCGGGGCCCCGGGGTCGCCTCAATGGCATCGGTGGACCACGGGAAGGCAACAGCTTCCTCCGGCATGCGAGAGAGACCCCCGATTCCTACCGAGACTCTCCTCACAGCGAAAGGTAGGACACACCACCTCATTGCTTTCAGCTGGCAAGGCCTGGTGTTTTCCCAGATGGTTTCAAAGCTTGGGGGCACAGGAGACAATGCAACAGTGCAGCTCTTCATGTAGGGCACACATCTCCTTATTCATAAAGGTGGAGAGCTTAGTAGTAGTTTAAAGTCTACCAAAAGCATTTCTTCCCTTCGTGCCTCTGCTGGATTGAGTCCTATTAGCCAGCAGTTCACACTTGGAAAAGCTCCACTGGAGCTTTTTTAGTCAGAAATTTCCATTGTAAAGTATAAACAGAACTTTGCCTAATTACCGATTTCTTAGAAGATGCAAGTGTGAAAACTGAGAGATTTTGTGGGGAGAAAGTAATGTATTGATCCACAGGAGGAGGGCACTAAGGACTCCTAAGGTATTGATCCACAGGAGGAGGGCACTAAGGACTCCTAAGCAGTATAGAAATTATGCCGCCACCTACTTTCTGGAGTATTCCAGCTCGTAAAGCTTGTAAAAATTCCCCTTAACCCTTTATTAAATAAAAGCAAGGAACACAAACTGCAAGCCAGAAGGACTCAGGTCATTATTAAATCAGTAATAGTTACAAATTAAGCTGGCCAGGAGTTTTCCAACCAAGTAATTTTTTTTCTGAAAAGGCTGGTTCATCAGTTCCTAACATCTGCCTAAAAGTGCATCAGTTGCAAAAAAACGTACTGAAAAAATCCGTCTCAGGTTTAGACTAGCATTTTACTTCAAGATGGCCCCAGAATAGCAAAAGAAAGATTGAGGAGAAATAAGACATTTAAAGAGAGCTTTGCTCCCAGGAGTCATAGGCAGAAGAAAAGGAAAACAAAAGGTTATGGACCAATTCTCTGAGCACTTCGAAATCACAAGGGATTTGGCTTTTTAGGGTGTCCATGATGTCAAAAATGCAGCCAGGCAATCCCCAAGGACACTGAGTTGTGTAGGAGACAAATTGTGGTTTTCAGAAAAATGAATCTGCAAGTACAGCAAGCGCCATTTCTGTGGTACTCCGCTCTGCCACACAAGCAACTGCTTAGCAGCAGGAAGAGGGCCCACTGAGGAAGGACTCTGAGTGTAGTACCACCAAGGATAATAAACTAGCTCTCTCATTAAAAGTTATGTGTTATTTACCATGGAATTTAATTTGAAGATACAGGGCTCGCATGACATAAACAGCCGTGGCTCGAAGCCAGCAGAGCACTTTGACAAGATTATCTTTTAATCGTGCAAGTAGGCCCGCTGAAATCAGCAAGATTACTCACATGGGTAGAGCTCAGCATGCGCTTAAGTGCTTTGCTGGATCAGGACCTGTAACAGTAAATACCATGTTGTCTCCTGCCTGGGAACCAAGCAGGATGCACAGCCACACGCCTGCCAGTGGTGAGTATTAGAGCTTAGTACATTTGGGCATCTGCATGTGAGAAGTGAAGACCATTCTTGCTGTCTGCCTGCATTGCATGGGACACCCAAAGCATCATTCTAATATGAACTGTTTAGATTTAATTGGGAGGGGTCAGGGGGAAGAAGTATATTCGTTTTTGTTTCTCTGAGAAGAAAGAAGGCATTTCATCAATTGTTGTGTCTCTTGAAGGTCGCACTATAGGTCAAAAGCAGCAACATTTCTGTGATAATTCATCAGGCATTGACAGCCTAGCCTGTGCCTGAAGCGATCACAAATTTGGAACGTGGGAGATGATAGTTCCCTGGGCATTAATTGCAGGCCTCATCTATTTTTAGCAAGCAGGAAATACACGGCCAATTGTTCCTGAAATGGATTGTGTGCATGCGTGTGGACATAAGGGAGAAAATGAGAGTTATTTGGAACTAAAAATTATTCAGAAACATAAAGGAATGTAGGAGCTGACAAATTACTTCCTGAAGCCGTCACATGTTGCTGTACTGTGAAATGGTAGATCAAGGCTGTACACTCTCAAATTTCAAGTGAAATTGGACAGACATTACCAGGGGTTCTTTTGCATTACCCCATCCATCTGCTGGATCCCATGCCCTGCCACCTGTGTACACAAGCAGAGGGCACAAGCAGTTTTGTCTTGGATGTCCTTAGCTGTCTTACAGGAGAGAAGATCAAAAAACACCATCTCTGCACAAAAGGCTGGACTATATGATGAAGCTGGCAGCATATAACTAGTTAATGCTTGCTGGATGGCCATGGATACACTCTGATCCCCTTTCACTGAGCCAGCATAGTTGGCCATGAAGCTGGATAAATCAATCACCTTTTAACCTTCCTTTCAGGATGGGCTAAAGCTGCACAAGTTCAGCTCCTGAGCCTCAGATCGCAGACAGCAGCTAGTTAGCACTGCCCTGTTATGGAGTGGGGGAATACACCAGAAATGTGTGAATGCACAACACTCCAGTATGAGTAACTTGACACTGTTGGAAGCAATCACAGTACATTGAACACATTTAACCAACTCAATGCATTAACAGAACCAGTTTAGCTAAAATCCAGTATGTCATGAAGACATATGTCCAACAGTGTACCAGCTGGAAAAGTAGAAAGGCTTCAGTTTTTCAGACAATGCCTATTTAAAAATGTGAAAGGGATTAAAAGCTCACTCATGGAAGGAGAAAAAACTACTTAATTCATCCAATGCACAGACCTATTCATTGCCCTTTGCTCAGCCAACTTGATTAATTCCCATGCATAACTCCAGGTTTGTTTTTTCCTTTCTCTTGCTCCTCAGTTCGTGTAAATCAATGTGCAATCAATGTGCCTCTAGTGAAATCAGTTTACGCTACTGCACATCTGTCCAGAATCTGTCCCATTTTCTCTTTTTTCCCGTAACTCCATTTTTGTCAAGTGTAATATGTGCAACTGAGTCATAGATTGGATAAGAAAGGTGGGTTCAGATTTATTTTGGTGAATTCAGGCTGAGATAAATAAACCACTAATGAAAAACTAAATAACTACATCAATCATAGACATATAGCTTTTCTCAATGGGCCTGTGTAGGAGATGGAGCTTAGAAAGATTTTAACTTTGGACACAGATGAAATTCGGGCAGGTGAATTTAGGATAAGAATAAAAGCAAAGCCAGACCATGCGAAGAGTCGTGCTGGGCACTGTGCTTTTGATCAAGTGGTTTTAGGCAGATCCTAACCTGGCATGAATCCACATGACTTCATAGCATGTCTACTGATTCAAACCAGTTGAGAGTCTCACATTTTTTGTTCTGTTTCTTTGGGACAAACAGCTGTAATGACACCTGAGCTTCATTTTCAGAAATCCTTTCTGACCACTACCCTTCCCACAGGAACAGGGACAAATTTTGCAGAGAAATCATGGACACCAGGCCAGACAGTCCTGTCTTTCAGCATTTGTTCCCATGTGAGGACAAATGATACCCTGTGTTTCTTTGCAGATAGAACTACCAGCCAGGGTAGCTAGCACCCAAGGAGTGGAGCAGCACAAAATTCCTGGGATGGTGCTACAAATGCTTCTCTGACTATCCTTGGTGTTTAAAATTAGTAGATTTTATCTGGCTCTAGATTTTATCCAAACATTACTTTCCTCCTTAGCCTGAGACAGTCTGGTTGCCAGAAGAGGGTGAAGCCCCAGGAGGACTGTCCTTCAGTTCCCTTCCTTTCTTTCCCCTGTCTGTTTGCATGTACCCAGATTCTGGTCAAATCCTTCCAGAAGTGCAGCAGCTGTTTTCCTTTTGAGAAAATACTTGCAAATGCATTTTGTTTCTGGCAGCCTGTCTGTCTCTGAATCCCATTCCTGGATTCATTCCAGAAAGTTATTCTGGCAAAAAATTTACAACATCTCCATGGCTGGGATCTGGGAGTTTTGCTCCGCTCCTCCTGCTTTCAGATGTTTTTGCCCAAAGTCCCAGAAGTGAGCAGTTTATAGGATTAATAGCAACAGGAAAGTTTCCTTAGTAGCCCTGTGTGAGGATGCCGGGGATCTTAAGGGATCCCTGTGATTTCTCTCCCAGTCCACATGAGCTGCTGTGTTCACAGGTCACTACTGCTCCTGTGCTCGCAACCTTTCCCCATCTGTTTCCTTCAGGTATGTCTCAGCTATGACCACACCAGCTCGCATGTCACCCGTCGATTTTCACACTCCAACTTCTCCCAAGTCCCACCCCTCCACAGTGTCACCACCGGCTTCCAGCTTGACCGTCTCCATCCCTTCAGTGGCGGTGAGTCCCTTCATAGAAGAGGAGCGACCACTGCTCCTGGTGACTCCACTGCAGCTACATGAGAAGTATGACCACCACCTTCAGCAGTTCAACTCCTTTCACCACAATGCCACCCATGAGAGCAACAGTCTGCCACCAAGTCCTCTGCGGATCGTGGAGGATGAGGAGTACGAGACCACGCAGGAGTACGAACCAGCACAGGAGCCTCCAAAGAAACTCACCAACAGCCGGAGGGTCAAAAGAACAAAGCCCAATGGCCACATTTCCAGCAGGGTGGAAGTGGACTCTGACACAAGCTCTGAGAACAGCAGCTCTGAGACCGAAACCGAAGATGAAAGAATAGGTGAGGATACACCATTCCTGAGCATACCGAACCCCGGGGCGGCCAGTCTGGAGCCAGCCACTGCCTTCCGGCTGGCTGAAACCAGGACTAACCCGGCAAATCGCTTCTCCACACCAGAAGAGTTGCAAGCAAGGTTGTCCAGTGTGATAGCTAACCAAGACCCTATTGCTGTATAAAACATAAAACACATAGATTCACATGTAAAACTTTATTTTATATAATGAAGTATTCCACCTTTAAATTAAACAATTTATTTTATTTTAGCAATTCCGCTGATAGAAAACAGGAGAAGAAAAAAAACTTTTATAAATTAAATATACGTATGTACAAATGTGTTATGTGCCATATGTAGCAATTTTTTACAGTATTTCAAAAATGGGGAAAGATATCAATGGTGCCTTTATGTTATGTTAAGTTGAGAGCAAGTTTTGTACAGTTACAATGATGGCTGTCCCATAGTATTTTGCAAAACCTTTTAGCCCTCAGTTGTCCTAGCTTTTTTGTGCACTGCATTATAATGACTGGATGTATGATTTGCAAGAATTGCAGAAGTCCCTCTGGTCGCTTGCTGTAGAATCCCCAAATCAGTAAACCCTGTAATGGCACTCGCACCCTACTCCACCAGAAAAATACACATATACACACACACAGAGTCAGAAAGAAAAAAAAAAAAAAGATTTAAAAGAAAAAAAAAAGATAAAAAAGTAAAAAAAAAATAAAAATTTTCTTATATGAGAACTTTTATTTGCTTTCCGTATATGAGATGAGTTTTGTCTGCTCTCTGCCAGCCAAAAGGTTTGCTTCTTTGAGCACTGGGATAATAGTAGATCCAACAGCATGCTACTATTAATTACAGCAGGATAACAAAAAGCATACAAACAAAAAAAAAGCGCCAACCTGCATTAAATAATGTTACTTATAGAAAGAAAGTAATACTGTGATTTTAAACCAAATATATTATTAATCAGAGGTCAGCTTGTAATCACTAGGAGCTGCCATTTCATTATTTTCCAGATATTAATTGTTCTAGTTATCCCTTAGGAAATGGGTTTAAGTTAGCTGAGGCTTTGAACCCAATACTCTATTTAAACAAAAAAGAAAAAAAAAAGAAAACAAAAAAAGAAAAGAAAAAAAAAATTTATATTAGTTTATGTTAATGGGGCAAATATAATAGATATCTGTAACCAAGCAAGGAAGACATCTAGCTGGAAAACAAATGCCACTAATAAAAGTGCAATCAGTTTTCACCTCTATTTTTTAATGTTAATTTCTAATACATGATTTATTCTTTTGTTTCCCCTCAATTTTCTTCCCCTTTTTCTCTTCCTCAGAAAGAACCCTGACAAGCTTCTAGCAATACCTTGTTAGAGTTGCTGTTGGAGTAAGGCTTACTCTTGGACACAGAAAGGCCTTTTAGGGAAGAACTTGATTTGCTGAATGGTTAAAAAGTATAGGCACGTAGGAAAGACAAAGCAGATGTATGGAGTTTATTTCCACTCACCTTTATTGACTCCATTACTTGGGTTGAGAGAGGCAAGGCTGATGCAGAGCCCATTTAGGAAGACGGGCACACCATGTGGGTTACAGCCATAGTAACCCATGTGTGACTATTTGATATCAGTGTTTGTATAGCCAGTGACAGTCTTGAAGTCGTTGACTAGTAATGAACAAGGATGCTGTCAGTGCTGCAGCAGCTGCATCCATCCAGACAGAAGCAAATGGCCTCTTTTGCACTGAATTCCTATCAGTTTAGTCAGGGTCACTCTGCCTCTTCTATACTTTTGATTTTTTGTTGTGTGTTCGATTGGCACAGCATTGACTCAGGATTGATGTGGAAAACAAGTGTTTTTCCTAGACTCTGGGGATTCTGAAAATGAGAACATATGTTTTACAGGTATTACTGAGCTCTAAATAAGAGCCCTGTCAAGTGAAAAAGATTTTCAGCCAAACTACACTCATCCTTTGGGCCACATTCTGGTCCTGGTTAAATGAAGAGAAATACATCTAGGAAATTTTGTGAGATGCAAACCTGAGGAACTAAAGTCCCAACTCAGTAAATTGTTCAAGCATATGCTTATGTTAATCCCAGCAGAAGTTACCCTCAGCATGTGCTAGACTCTCACTGACACATCCAGCACATGCAAAAAGTTAAGCATGTGCCGAGGAGTTTTGCTGAACAAGGTGTCCTGTTTATTTGAGACCTGAAAGTCAAGTATAGCAAAAGAAGCTCTTTGCCAGGATGACAAAAATCAGTGAGTTCCTCACTGTATAAATAACCATATCACATTAGTAAGAACACACGTGAGTCTACCTGAACAGCAGATTCAGCAGAAAAAGAACAAAAAAAACCTTAGTATAGGAAACAAATTTGTCCACTAGGATGTTAGTGGTAGAACGGAAAGGCTAGGAAACTAGCACAGCTTTGGGCTATGGGTGGCTGAAATGGCACTGCTTATTTGAGAAATCTGTGGGAGATGGCAAATACATACTGTCTGGACTTAAGTCCCCTTTGCCATTTTTCCCTAGCTGGCGTGTACTTGAACACACTTTGCCTTTGCAGACTGAAACAAAAGCTCTCTACAAATTCTAGACACCATATTCTCATTTTCATCCCTTTAGTCATGCCTATTTATCTGCAATCCCATGCAGCAGAATATCCACCTCTCCAGTAACTCTGCAACTCAGTAGTACAGAGGGCCAGGTGGGCTTTCCTAATGAAGGCCACGAGTTTCCAAAGGATTTGCACTGTTGAGTTTCTGGGGGCACTTGAATATCTGTCCTTTCAGGAAGGCCTCTGATACTGCAAAGACCTTGTAAGACAGATGAGAAGAAAAAGGATGGCAGAGAAACAAGAGATTTGCCCCAAAATCACCCATCTTAGTGACAGAATAGAGATTATAACACAGGTCTTTTGTAAACTCTTCCAGTATGTATCACCCACAAGGCCAGCTCTCATTGAAGTATCTATAACAGCCCAGACAGATTAATTAGAATGGAAAGGGAAAATGCCGTGAAGTTGAGTAGATTATTTGACTATTGACACTGTTATTATAGAGGGATAGTACAAAATGAAGGAGCAATTCCATATTTGGGAGCTGTACATGTGAGATTTATTTGGTATAGGTCTAGGGAAAAACGTCACACCTCTTCTGTTGCAGTGCCTCAAAGTCAAAACGCTGTGCAGTTCCTGCTCTTCTTCCCCCTCGGAACACACACAGCGTGGTATAGGGCAAGCATGAAATTAGGCTGGAGACTTCACATGGACCTAAGAACAAGAAAATACAATTGGGGATATGGCTGCCAAAGCCCTTAGATCTTTATGAAGAACCCAGCCTTACAGCACAATTCATGCAGCAGTGAGTTGGGGAATTGCCCTGGCTTGGCACGCACAGAAGTGGGAGGACACAGACCCTCACCTCTCAACTCGTGTTTATCACACTGTGAGGGTGTTTCACATCAGTCAGGTCCACACTCAGAAGTTAGTGAGTCTACCTGGCCACAGGTGCTGCTGGCAGGCTGCAGCCAGCTCCTGCTGGCCAAGGGGCTGGAGGATGCAGCAGCACGGAGCAGAGCCAGCAAGTGCCTATGGAAAAGGCCAGCTCCCCTGTTGGGGATATTTGCTTCATTACCCAGACCTCTGAGCTAGGCAGTCCCAACATCCTTGAGCCATCACTGTGTAATCCTTGCCAGCTATTTGGCTGAAAGTCATGGCAAGAAGAAACATACTTTGAAGAGGGGGAGAAATATTCCAGTGGTGGCAGAGTTGTTGAGATTGTCCTGGTTTATTTCCGTGTCATTTAACTTGAGCCATGAGTTTTCCCTGTGTATGTGTTTATATGCAGGAATTATTCCAGGATAAAAGGCTTCTTTCAAGGGTATATAGCTGGATTATGTTGTGCACAACCTGGTACAGCCTGCCTGTTTAAGGGGTGTGATTCATTACAGCTCCATAGAGGTTCTCCTGTAACAGAGAAAAGCCTACTCCCTCCTTTTGGCCCAGTTATTCCCTTCCTCACTTGAGCCACCCCGACACACCCAGGTTTAAAAGATCGATCACTGCCTTTATCAGGGAAACAGGAAAGCTCCTTCTTTCCAGTACTCCAAAACAGCAATGCTGCATCTCCCTGCTTCTCTCACACACATTGCAAGCAGTTTCCTGAGCATCCAGGATAGCAAACTGGTGTCTCCTCAAAGGACACACCTCTCAGCCTGTTGAGCACTTCTTGACCCTGCAGTGTGGCTCCTTACCATCACCTGGGACTTACTTCTAGTAAGAAACAAACAAGCACCTATGAAATGCTGCAGAGAAGGGCAGACAAAGAACATGGCCAATTATCATCATTCGTAATTCTCTATTCTATTGTAAATACATCTTGTACATACGTGGATGTTTTCATTATTTACTGTCTTTATGGATATTGTGTTAAATGAGACGCTCTTAGTTTATTGTGTAACACTGTAAATAACATAACGTCCTTTATTGTTTATGCATAGGCATCTAACATGCAGAGAAAGTTATCCTCATATTATTTTAAGATATATGTCAAAAAGATGTTGCATTTTTCCTTTTGCTTTGAGAAAATTGTAATATATCCTCTTTTTCCCCTCTTTTCCTTTAAAAAAAAATGAATGCTAATTTATTGTTCAGGAGAGAAAGGGGATGTAACTGAAAGGCAAACTGTTCAAAGAACATGCTATGGAAGCCACAAGCTACTGATAAACTAAAGAATTTATTACCCCAAATACAGCAATAAGTAATTGTTGATTTATTAAGGTTTTGTTATTCATTTTCAGTAAAAGAGGTGCTGGATTAAATTGTTTATGTGTGGTCCTGGCCCAGCTGCTCAGCAGACTGTGTCAGGTCACTAGCTACCATCTTTCTGTATCCAAACATTGCTGTAAAGGTCTTGTTCTGCTGTTGTGGACCACTGTTCCTTGAGATTTCTGACTCATCCCTATGGAGGTCTCTGGCAGACTCTCTTGTTCCTACATACATGTTTAGTTTCTTAAGTTAGAATTAATAGCTCTACCCTGACCATTACTACTTAAGATGGATGGGGTTTGGGGAGGGGGAGGAGTTGGGGGACAGAAATGACACAGTCTTGGGACTGCGGGAGCCTGCTCTACAAAAATGTCACCTCGCTGTTCAGCAACAGTCAATAAAGCAAAGCAGATACTAGGAGCTATTAGATGGCATCACCATGCCACTATATAAATTCATTATTTGTGCAGGTCATAAATACCATGAGTGGTCCTGGTCTTCTTGTCTCAGGATAGAAATAGTATAATGGGGAAGGGTTTGAAGGGCAACCAAGGCGAATAAATATCTGGAGCTGGTGAGGTCTGGGGAGCACTGGATAGGCTGGATATCATTATTCTGAAAGAAAGGACAGTTGACAGAAGATATCAAAGGTCTGTGGGAACATAATTATCTTGTAGAAGGTAGGAAAGGACTGGGTGTTTAGTACCTCTTCCAGTAAAAGAAATGGAGTTATCAATCAAAACTACTGGGCACCGTATTCCCAAAAAGATGTAGCTCTTCATGTAAGGTGTAGGGAACTTGGAGAATTACTTGCTGCAAGAGATTGTGGATTGTTAAAGTTTCCATGGGTTCATCGTGGTGGCCAGATCTTAGGCGTTAATCCAATGAGGATTACTAAATCCATAAAAACTACATCAGATGTGGGAAATAACTGAACTGAAAACGTGGAGATTGTGTAAGTTGGAAATTTTGTGTATACTGGGGCTGCTCTTGCCCTTCTCCTACTATCTGCCACACTTGGAGAGAAGGAGGACAGATATCTGATCTGGCTGTTCTTATATGATAGATGGAAAGTCATTTGCTGTTAACGAGCATTAAATAAGATGAGGAAAGCTAGGCATGAGCAGAGGAGAGAGGAATGCAGTAAAGACATCTTGGATGTGTTTCACATCCCTTTGTTCCCAGGTCTAGTGCTCCCAGGCCTACCTACTGGTACTGAATGAGATGCCAAACTGAGAATGGATGGAGAANCACCCTCCCTCTTCCGCAGTTCTCAGTACGGAGAGTAAATACCTGGTGGGCCAGTCAGATCTCAGTTTCCCTTGGACAACTTCCCTATCTTTCTATTTCATGTGGAGGGATCCTGTGGCTGCGGGCTGGATGCTTACGCTGTTTGCCTCATCTGAATGTCTCAGCTGTGTAGGGCCTTGTCACCTCAGAGCCAGCCCAAGCTAGCACATTATGGCACAGTGCTACTGTGGAGAAAAGGATGGTCCTTCCATTGCAGGCTGTTGAAATGGACTGCTTTGAGAAGACAGACCCCTCTTCAGGCATCCCCACTGGCCTTTCATGCGTGGGAGTGGAGGTAGAGAATTTCTGAAGCAATTAAGTACCATAAGAATCACACAGAGTCATCAGGACTGAAGATGTCGTGCCACATTTGATACAGAAAAGAGGGCTTTAGGGAACACATCCCTGTATGTCCCAAACGTCTGTCCTTGCAAAGGTTGTTTGTCAGTCCATGCTGTCTTTATCCTGTGGGCTTTCTCTGCTAAGCTTCTGCTTCTGCACTTCTCCATAAGGTCTGGAAGCAGATGGCATCAGGGAACACTACAGGAAAATCAAGCAAACCCTTCTCATTTCTGCAGCCCACAGCTGGGTATGCTCTTAGCATGCCAACTCCACCCAGTTATGAGCACATGATTTGGAGAATGCATTCCCCAAGTTAATTCCCTCTGTCTCAGTTACAACTGATGGGAAGAAAACTATGTCAAATGCCTTGAGATGTTGCAGTTAGTCCCTAATGATCAACCTGTGTAGCAGAAGCAAAGCAACATCAACTGTGCATAGGTTATGAGCCTGGTAACTCTTCTTTAGTGACAACAGATGCTTGGCAATGGCACTTTCAGGGCTAAATCTCATTTTACTTTCAAAAAAAAAAAACATGGAGCCTTGGGGATTTCTGATCCCAGAGTGCCTTTTCTGCCTGATGCTCTGACCTTTTGCTGGAGTCATTTCAGAGTAGCTCTCATTAGAAAAGTTCAACTGATTGCAAAATTATGTCACGTGTCTCTAGACTAAGGCTGGCAGGACAAATGTCATAAATCACTGGTATGTTCCTGATGTCCCCATCTCCACCCATGAAAACAAGGACTAAAGGAGAGTTCCACATCTCCCAGCAAGGAAGAGGTGGAACAAGATCAGGCCCATGCACGTCTAGAAAGGTTGCCATGTCACTGGGGTTGGGGACAACAGTGTGGCTCCAGAGGGTATTTAGAGTGCTGCACTTCCTAGGCATTGCGGGGACTGTCAAAATCTGAGACAAAGCCTTCAGCATGAATGGAATTAATTTCCTTGAAAACTAGACCTTACTAGTTACTATCTAAGGTTTTAACTCCAGAAGGTAACCAAGCACCAACCTTACTTGGAAACTGGACTTCTGACGTAAATGGCAGCTGCTAAATTTCCACTTAGTTTTTCCCCCTTGGGGATAGCAGGAGTTCCCTGCGCTGGATGTAATACCTTGGAGAGGAACCCTGGCAGCAGTGCATAGAAAACCCCTGAAATAAGGCCAGCTCATTTGATGACAGCAGCAGAGGAGGTGTCAAGGGAGTCTTTGCAAGGTTATATGCACATCGGTTGGTAGGGAGTACAGCGATTGTTAACAACTGATTAAATCATTACTCTGGTAATGGCCAATTTGGAGCCATGCTTCAGAAGCCAGATATTGTGTGGGAGGTATTTTAACTTACCCTACATATTACTGCATCAGTTGGGTTATGCATTCTCTATGTGTCCACACACACATACAGTCTCTCAATTTTCTGTAATGATTTCCTGATGTTCAGTGCATGCTTAGTGACAGGAAAGGAAAAAATGTCACAACAAGGCCATTCAGCAGCTGCAAAACTGCCTGCATCCAAGAGGAAACACTTTTTCACCCCACAGAGGAAAAATTGAGGGTGGTATTTGTCCTGTACAGCTGTGAAGATATGGAAAGGGAATGCCGCTTTCTTCCCCAGTTGGACAGATGGGATCACAGATTGCAGAGGAGCTTTCACAGGGCCACAGCTGAGAAGGGACTGGCAAGGTGGAAGATTGAGGGGATTCCAGCTAGGGTAAGGGGTGGCCATGTGCCTCTCATTTTATTGAAATAACCTTAGAACAATGGATTCAATCCCAAACAGAAAAAAGAGTCGCTAAAGATGCCCAAATGGGCCCTCTGTATGTGGCAAAGAGAGACAATTTCCAAAGAACAATTCTTGTCCTATGTTCTGGTTCTCAGAATGTTCCCATCTTGTGTTCCCCTTTCTCACCCAAAAGGCCCCAAAGCTGAGGGTGAGTTGAGTCAGATCCTACACAGAAATGGACAGTAATCTGCTCAATGTATATGAGAAGACCTGTGCCTACAGCAGCATTCCTAGGAAAAGCAAAGGGAGCTACTAGTGCTGTGAAATCAGTAATCCAAAAATTAGGAAATAAAGGCCACTTACATGAATGCCACAGTACAAATCCAGGAACCTGAAATTCAGCATGCTGTCTTAAAATCATCCCCTAATCAAAGCTCCAGAAAACAAAATAATGCCATCCTAGTGATACATGAACCATTTTAGTAATTAAAAATGCCCTGTAATTCTGTCAACTTAGTATCTGCACACACCATCTTATCATATCCAACTAAAACATGCAGTATTTATCTGATGGCTAATGATTATGAAATAAAGCTGAAAGTAATAAAACTCCAAATAAGAACTGGCAGACTACAGCTATCTTGTGTCTGTTTTATAATCAACCTCTCAGTTGTCATGGTACTCAATCACACATTCTGGGTCATATCAATGGAACAGCAGAAATGAGCTCTTGTGCAGTCACCCTGTTACTTTCGTTTCCAAGTGCCAGCTTCCTTCCAATGGAACTTATGTGACCTGTTACAAACTCTGATTACTGAGGTAACAGGTCTCAAGTTCAGGTGACATGAAGTCCAGGTAACAGGATTATTATCGCAGTGATTCTACACGCAGCTCTTTGTTTTACTGTCCAATACAGTCTAGAGCTTATCTCATTATTTCTGTGCCTCTCATAATTAGTTGAAATGGCCATTCCAGGGCTTCAGATGTGGAAACCATGGTGTTTTTAGTAAACTTCACTTTCTGTCTTGCAACTTCATTTGACTGACAAGAGCTGTACTGGCTCAGTAGCAGAACAGCTCTCAGCTTGGTCCCAAGGTGATTGCAGTAGGTCTTCAGCTGCAGGGGAACAGCATGCTTTCTGCTCCTTCTTTGGTACTTCACCAGGATCACATCATCAATGTCAGCACATACTTCCAGGCTGCTCTTTGAAAAGATTTTTGGTTGAGGATCTAAAAGAGCTGAGTTTTTCTGTTTCCCACCTCCTTCCCACATGCATGCACCACATCATTTAGATTTTGAAAAATTAAAAGAG
Organism: Edolisoma coerulescens; assembly: GCA_013397115.1. Classification (NCBI taxonomy): domain Eukaryota; kingdom Metazoa; phylum Chordata; class Aves; order Passeriformes; family Campephagidae; genus Edolisoma; species Edolisoma coerulescens. The sequence goes on from VWZW01004071.1 coordinate 416,264, forward strand.
CTTATGTGGGGGAGCAGAACAAAGCTGATGCTATGAGGTTCTGTCTCAGAAGTAAAAGATAAACAACTTTGCCAAAGAGTCCGTATTTAGCCTTGTCACATACACTGAGCAAGATACTCTTCGTCTCAAACTGAGGTGCTGGGAAATGGACCATACTGCCTGTGGAAACTGATGATGAATTTCAGAGCAGAGGCTCGAGCCCCCTTGCAGTCTGTCACCCAGAGACCTGCTGCCCTGGGGGTTCCAAAAGTATTTCAGAGTATTGCTCTAAACAGGCAGCTGAGTGCGTTGTGGTGCGTCAAGCCCTTGGCATGTGTGGAGATTCCAAAGGTCAGCCATTCTTGGCTGCAGCTTGCTTTCAGGGGTGTTAAGTGCTCCCACACTGGCAGGGAAGCCCCTTGGCTTGAAGACACCTAGCCAGAGCTTTCTCCCTGGAGCAAGCTCAGACACTCAAGATATCAGTAGTGCTCTTTCCAGGCCAGGGGAGGAAACGAATGCACAGCTTGACTTTCTGTGTATTGGCCTGAAACCAGACACTGTGTCAGTACTCTGCTATGACAGCTATGGTAGTGAGAATTACTTCATAACAGAGGCATCCAGTGACTTAGAAGCTGAACAATCTCTTGCACCAAAGAACAAATGTTTTCCCTGATTTCTTGGAGGGATGGTGGGTGGGAGCTGAGATGGTGAACTGCAATGGAAACCTGCAGCCTGCAGGCTGGGTTAGCATCCTTCAAAGCCTGGGGGTACAAAAAGCACACAACAGCAGATGGTCTCACCCACTACCAACATGGAACCTCACCCTTGTACATCTGAGCACTGACATGAGTGTCCAGTGACTACAGTTGTGTAACCAGCTGTCCCATCCCCCTATAGATAATCGTTGTACCTCTGTGGCAAGAACTTGCCGGATATTATCCACTGCCCCTGCAAGGTGTTTGTTTTGCCTAAAGCACATAACTTCACTAGTCCAAATGTATGCTCTCACAGAAGACTCCTTAGTAACTCCAAAGGTCGGATCTCTCTGTGAGAGTCCCCCAGATTTTGCAAGCTGCTATCCCTCTAAGGGAACAGGCTATCCCCTTTGTTGCTGATAGCAAAGTAGCAGTGACAGCAGAGAACCAAGCATGTACTGGCCACCAGGCTACTTAACTAGACTTGTGCTCAACAGATGACATTTCTAGGAATTGGTGAAATTTCACCTCTATGGCTAAACATAGTGGTCCTACCTCTCACTCTTGTACTCAGGCTAGTAAATTACACACCATCTCTCTCACCAAGATACCTGACTCAGTCCAAATACAAAATTACCTAAATTGCATATGCTGAATTCTGCCTCTCTGGAACAACTTTTTCCACTATTGCATTAAACAGGCAAAATGCCTGAGCTCAGATTCAGGAGGAGGGGCTTGGGAAAGTGCAAAATCTCTCAAGTAGTTGGGGAAAAAGAATCCTACCTAAGAATTATTAATGCTTTTGTTCGTCCCTAAAGGAGAAAAAGTTGTTCGCTTTTAACAGAGAAATGAAAAGAACTGGGTTAAATGCATGGAGTCTTCACCCCTGCCCTTCCCAGGAGAAACTTTGCTGCTTTTCTTGGTGTTTGAAGAGTAATGATTTGCCCTGGAGCAGAAAACCTTCTACAAGGATTGTAGCCCTGATTTGCATGTGCTGATTAGCCTCAGTGCCACCACCGTTGTGTTGTGCAGATGAGCACTCTGAAGTCTCTCAAAAGATAATGTATATTCCCTGCCTTCATTCACAAAGCTGCAGAGGTTTGGCAGCTCGTGCATAACTGTTTTGCTAATAGTAATCACTAATTCAATGCCTGGGATTAAAAATAAGATTGCTAATTCTATTAATGTAAGTGACAGTGATAATGTCACAGTGCTATGTAGTACATAACCTTGTTATAGCTGAAGTATGTTACCATACTTTTGGGCTCTCTCTCAGCTAATTTGCAGGAAGTTTCAGCTGCAAACAGCCTTTTTGAAGTACAAAATACCAATCCCATGCAATGTCCCAGTACTTGAAATTACCCCAGAACAGAAATATATCTGTGCCTGGTGCCATTACTAGAAAGGGAGAGGAGAATATCTCTACTGGTGGCTTAGAGACAACAAAGCTGCTTGGAGTGCTCAGTAATACAGTTTGGTCTTGTTCCATGATGTCTGGTCCTCAGAAGATGACTTTCTAGAGTGCATGTGAAATAGGCTATGACCAGCTTCAAAGACAGGAAAGCAAAGATCATCTCTCTGCTGCTCCCATTTTCTATTGACTGCCTAGTAATTCTGCTTGTATATCTCCATGTGGAGTAGGGCAAGAAGCTGGCCAGCAGTGAGTATTTAGGACCTTTGGGGAAGAAAGGCAGGAACAGCTCAGAAGGCATAACTGGAAAGGAGCGATATAAATTTCTTGCTGATGAGAGAGAGTAAAAATTCAGTACAGCTCTAATACTTAGGAATGCTGCACCCCTGTTAGGGACAGCACCACGGGCCTTTGGGCTGAATAGCTGGGACTTGCAGCTCTGTTTTGAGCCCACACATGGACCTCATTCCTCTAACACCCACATGCTGCAGCCAGAGTGCAGTGGCCTGGGACAGGACAAGCACTTTGATTATTTCTTAGAAAGCTAATTCTAGAGAGGCTGTGCACAGCAGTCATCTCTCTTGCCTCCTATGTTAACAGGATCACATTTGCTGGACATCAAGAGCAAGTACTACGAGGAGGAATGAAACATGGGACTATTGTATTATCCAGCTTCATTAGATAGAAAGTTGCTGTTGAAGAAGCAGCAGTTTTCTTCTCCATTGCAAACAGTTATGCACAGTGACCAGAAAGAGCATGACAGAAGTTACCCCTGTGCGATCAGGACTGGAGGACAATAAATGTGCAACAAAACAGTCACTAAGGCAGTCTGCCATGCTGCAGGGAGCATTCTGCTTCCCTCCTGGCACTGAGACTCTCCATAGCAGAAACAAAATGACAATGGATTTCAGCAATTAATAGCAGTAGGCTTCCAGAAACTGAAGCCTTTCCTCATTTACTCTAAGAATGGAGGAAGAGTGACTTAGCTCATTGGCTGGGGCATGTTTACATTGCTGTCCACTAATGACTCCAAGGCACTGTGCCAGGCAGCAGGCCTATGCCACCTCTGAGTGGTGGTCACTAGAGCATTCCTGTGTCCTTGCCACTTCTGAGTAGAAACACACTCATCTTCTAAAACACCACCTAAGTGCTGAGCCTAATCCTCAGTTTGATGTTTCTCTTGGTTAGTCTGGGTCTAATTCTACCCAGACCTCAGACAGCAAAAAAGCACACTAGAAAACAACACACTGTTCCTTACACTCAGATGGGGACAAAGTTTTGCCTTTTGATCTTTTGCCCATCTAATTCTTCTCTGAGATCTCAGCTTAACTGCAGGGTGGCTGCAGCCGAGGCACCTTCCGAAAAAAACATTGTTGCTCTCTTGCCACACTTTATCCTAGCTGATTCAGCTTTTCACTTGCAGAGGACTGATTTTGTTCCTGCAGAGGAATAAGCAGCAGGTAACATTTTCTTGCTGCCTCACAGGACCCTGGGACTTGGTAAACTGGGTTTTTTGAGGTGTGCTGTGGCCTTCTTGCAAGGATTGACAGTAATCACAAGGTTGCACTTTGGCACTGCCAGTTTTGTCATTTCTGTGACATGGCCTATAGGATGGGCCATGCCTCAGCCCAGAGGCTCAGCTAGGCTCTCAGAGACTACCACCACTCTGCAGTTATCCACAGATGGAAAAAGTTCTCACAGATCATCATCTCTCTGCAATTATTCACAGATGGAAAACAAATTGGTGTGTACAGCCAGAGAAGTCCTCTTATGTTAGCCACAAGGAAAGGAGCAGTCCCCCTGAACAGGATCTTCAGGGACAGACACTGTGAAAGCTGAAGATAGACCAAGGTAGACTGTTCTTCAGTGGCACACCTTGCCCCTTGGCCATCTCTGTTATTTTCACCATTAACAGCCTGTGTCCCCCACAGTCACTGAACCAGCACCCCTTCTCACAAGAAGGAGCCCAGCAGCATTTATATCTGATACTAGCTTTTGTAGCTATAATTACTAAAAACTCTATCTCTGCTAATAATTTGACCCACACAAATTCACCTGCTCGGGGAGGCTGCTCTAAAGCATTGACACTCTATTTCTTCCCTACCTTGATCTGCACAAAATGGAGCAGTAAGTCCCTTGTTCCCTAGCTGTTGCAACTTTTTCATTAAAAACATTTCCTAAAGACATACCTGCAATTCTAAGAGTTTGTCACTTGAAACTTTAGAAAAAGAAAACATAAAGGTCTTAATAATGTTGAAATGTATTGTGTGATTTCTTTTTTAGTTGAGGGAGCTATGTTACATTCTGGTTTCCATGCAGTTGGAAGATAAATAAAAGACAGTTCTGGAAGTGGGAAATAGCCTAAGCAAGGTAAAAGTTGAGAAGGTTAATTAATTTTTTTTTGGAGTCAAACTCTGCATTGAAGTGCAGCCCCTTAGAAAGTCATTTTCTGGATGTGTAGACAGTGTTGCTGTAGGCAACAAGAGTAAGCCAGAAATTTGATCAGATTCCTGGTCTCGCTTTGATGCTGATCTATCCTATCCAGTGCTATTCAAGCATTTAAAAACTCTGCGAGGGGGCAGGAAAAGTCAATTTCAGATTAGGTGTGCTGAAGGCTAAATGAATGCAGTAGGAAAGAGTTTCCAGAAGTTATGGATAAAACAAAAGGAAAGCCGGGGTATAGTCTCAGTTGCAATTTAGTCCCTGTAGCCTCTTGATTCTGTCTTATGCAAGGAGGTACCCAGTCTTTGAACAATGTCAGACAATTAATTTTGAAATTAATGAGATCTTTACAAAGAAATCTGTTACATCTCCAGTGTTTAACCTAGTTACCAGCTATAGTAAATATAGTAAACGTTTTCTCGTGTGTATTCTCCAAGCGGCACTGTCCCAACTGCATAAATGCAGACAGCACACATATGGATTGTGCAAATTATTCAGTACTCAACCCAGTAATGCTGAGGCCAGCAGACAGTGGTCTGTTTGCTGCAAAGATTCATGTAAAAAGGATGTACTGAAAGGAGGGAGAGAGACTGGGAAAGTAGATATTAGTGTGTTTAGTCAAGTCAGCTTTCTTAGGCTGTTCTATGGCAGGCAATAAAAAATTGGTTCAAGGATACTGAGTGAGCTTCAGCCAAGGCATCTCTTCTAGGAGCCTTCTGGAAGGATTGGATTCAGTTGTCTTCTTCAAATATGCAATTTCTTTTTAGACATCCCTCCAGTGCCTGGTATAGGGAGGGATGGATCAGCATGCACTGTGCTGCCTTGCATCTGCCCATACCTCGTCTCTCGCTGAAGGACTTCAGGATGAGGCACTTCAGGTGGATGGGAACATTCCCTTCCAGCCTTGAACAGACCCAATCTATTCAAGGCAGACTATCTCTAGCCAGCTACATGGCTCTTCCCTTCCAGGACTGGGCCACCAGTTAATAGGTGAAAATGCTATGTCATCTAGCTCCCAGGCTGACGTATTTTATGCAGGACTCCCAGTAGAGGGGTTCCTTTTCACCTCGGAGGGCTATATTTGAGCTCAGCCTTTGGAGTAATCACACTAGTACCCTGAGCTGATGCCTGGAAGACAAATACAGCAGGTAAGCTTTGTGGCACCTGCCAATTAGGGTTTTGGGATGGAAAGTGTACAGGAAAGGAGTTAAAAGCAAGTGTACTGACCAGAGACACAAGCCCATATTCAAAGACCAAAAACTCTCTTGTGATCCTGACAAAACAGAAGGGCAAAGAAACAAAAAACATGCAGACATCTCATCCACCATGATGTCAGGCTCAGTGGGAATGGAGTCTGACAGGGCCAGAAACTCCAGACAGTTTTACCCAGCCTTTGGGATTAGCTGTGAATACCTTGAAGGGCTGGACTTACACTTGCATTCAAAGCATCAATCAAACATGGGCCATTTTCTACAGTCCAGGGTAGCAGACAGAGTACATGATCAGGTAGGTGAGGGAGTCAAATTTGAACTAGAGTTTCAAAGGTAATTTTCGTCTCTTCCTATTGTTAAAAAAGCCTATTTTTAATTCATTTTTTCAGGATGACGTCTCACCCAAAACTGGGCATAATCTTTGGTTTCAGGGGCAGAAAAATACCTATCTACTTGTGTGACTAGCATTTTTATGGGTGTCTAAGTGTGTTAACAGAAGCACAGTGTATCTGTTTAAACTGTTTCAGCAGCTCGGAGAGTTGTGGTGTCAGATATTTTTCAGATTAGTCCTTTTAGCAGCTGGTAACATATGGGTCTGAACTGAAAGGCCTTGCAAAAAGCCTGAAAGGCAAATTAAGCAATAACATGGTTGGTGCTCTGGCATCATAACAAACTGTTTTTCTTTCTAAGAGGTGCGCAGTGGGGAGAGGTATTCCCTCCCCTTCGCTCTTCCTGCGTTCACCCTCAGGCACAAGATGACAGACTCTGTGCTAAGTATCTCAGGCTGCTTTGTACAGCTGAGGGTACCAGCTGTCCTGCTGGCAGACCCCAACAGCATGACAGAAGGACAGCACCTGGAGGAGCTGGCAGGCTCTTTGCCTCTCCCCCTGGGCTCCTCCAGCCTACCCCACAGCCATGTAGGAAGGGCATCCCAAAGAGATAAGCCTGGGGAATGCAGAAAAGAGAAAGAGAGGGGGAAAGACTATGGAGTTGGGTTAAGGAGGAATGAAAGACTGCTTTAACCCTAGACCAGTCACACTTTTCCTGATCACCATTGCCTGTGGATGGATAGAAGCAGAGATAGTGCATGTGTTTGGGTTTTAGGAGTTACCCGTTTGTTTTCCTTTTCTCTTAAAGAACTTTTCCCATACAGGCAGCTAGGAGACAAATCACTGAGTACTTAAGAGAGACAAAAGGACCTGGCCACAGGAAGGGAGGGTCTGCGAGCTGCCTCTTTTTACTGGGGGTGGGGTGCGGACCCTGGCGCGGTGTTCTCTGGGCGTTCGGGGGAAGAGAGAGGCCACGCTTCTGGGGGAGAACCCACCACTGTGGAGTCCGGCTTTTCTCCGGCTTTTTTCCACCACCGTGTCTCAGAGAAAATCGCCGGGACCCCAAGGCTGCTTTTCCCTGCCCAGCTGAAAGTTGGGCCGCGGCTGCCCTGCCTCGCCGCTCCTGAGCTACTCCTGTGAGCCTTCGCTGCACGCCTGCTGTTCCCGAGGCTCTGGCTGGACATCGGAATCGGCTGTCCGGGGCTTTGTGAAGCTTTTCTTNGATTCTCCATTCCAAGGGAGGCTCCTGCCTTCCTTAGCAGACACCTGTCTTTCAAACCAAGACAGCGTGGAACAGGACAGGACAGGACAGCATAGAAACCAACCAGGAGCATGGGACAGCCCTTCTGCCCATGTACCCTCTGT